>JAPFQT010000199.1:0-22500 GCA_027627225.1 Congeria kusceri
GTGCACACCCAACGGAGCAGTTTATATCATTTCATAACATTGTGGATAACTGCAACGTCTGCCCATTAAAACTCAACACACGTGTATTGAACCTATTTATAATAAAAATATATATTAAGACAAGACATTATTATACATAGAATCAATAGTTGGAACACTTGCAATATCAGCACTATAAACAACTACCACTTTCAAAACTATCATCATCTGTATTATTTAGAACCATCAACTAACTTTGTATTGGCAAACCAGCCACAAACAAGTCAAGAAACAAACCTCATCAGGCACAATTCCCCATCTATAACAACCATCTTTATCAAGGCTAGTCAACCCAGTCAAGTAACTACCTCTGTGTAAGTAATTACTCACATTAGAACATCAAAACCCAGTTACCCATTTAGTACGGCACTATTCACTATAGCAAAACCCACCTAAGTAACTATCGTTCAATATCACTCTAGTAAATTCCAAGCAGGTAACTAGCATTAACCGACACTATTCAGACTAGAACAATCCTTCAAATAAATGTTGTTCAAGTTCGGAACTATAGAATAACCATCCAAGTAAACTACATATCTAAACAATTGTGCTAGTCCTGAAAGTTTCAAATACCCAGCCAAGTAACAACCATGGTCATTCACTATTCACCCCGGAACAACCCAGCCTAGTAGTGTTCCTTATCCAACACTATATACCTTAGAACTACCCACTCATGTATTTTCACAAGACATGCACTATTTACTATAGAAAATTCCAGCCAAATAATTGTTCTAGTCCTGCATTATTATCTCTTAAACAACCGAGCTAGGTAATATAACGACCCTAGTGCCACACAATTATTTCTATATCAACACAGCCAAGGAAGAGCCTTACTAATATTTCTACAAAACAAAACAAACGAACAACAGGAACTATCAATTTTTGAATTAAGGATGAATGCTACTATGGAAGTCAACGTACTCACACAAGCTAGATACGTGTAAATGCATTTAACCAATAGATGTGCCAACCATTCAAAACCATTCAGATAAGATTATATAATGGCCATCAGACTCAGCTACAACTTAGGCAACTTCCAATCCGTGTCAACCACTTATCTACTTATCTACATTCAGTTTCATTTATTTATAATTATACACACTGACAATGGTATGGATATTCGGACATTAAACTGAAAGTAATAGATACATGCATAGTTCAAATATTTGTGCATTAAGAGTTAATGAAAAAAAGCACCTTCTAATGCAGACATGCAAACTAGACTTCCATTTCAGTTACAATAGACACATGTTATATAATTGAAAAGATGCTACATTGAGATGAAAAACACAAAATGCAGACATGCAAACTAGACTTCCATTTCAGTTACACATGTTATATAATTAATCCATTTCAGTTACAATAGACACATTTTATATAATGGACAAGATGCTACATTGAGATGAAACACACAATTGTCTCAGTGTCCATAACAAAACACTTCTTTGAAAAGAATCCTGTAGTAAGCACATTACACGTAGCATTATTATTGTCATTACATTATGTTAACACACTGTGTCCTCTCAACACTGAAGTGTTAAAGTATAACATGAACATACAACAATTTAAACAGCATTATTCAATCGTTTATACTTAAATGAGGATTGAAGGGTGGGCACGTTTCACCAGTTTAATGCACATTACTGGTTTTATTATCGCTATAAAATATATTATATCCATATAGATACAAGTGCATGGATAATTTTGTATTTACCGATATGAAAACTGCATCAATGTCATCGTTATGACCCTTGACATGTACAAACAAGTTCAGGACCGGTCGGTTTTTGTCCTCTGAAACAAAATTGTATGCATCGTTTATTGTACAACAAGACAACAAGACTCAATAATCTAGTCTGCCAAACGAGATTGATTAAGGATACTCACCTAGTCCCTGAAACATTAAAAGTATAAACTCAAATAGCATTCAAAACACGTGCTTTAAGTTAAACATGAAATACGTTTCATTATAACGAAGAGTATGCTATACATTAATTAAAGAATCGTGTAGTAATAATGGTTAGACTAGGCACTTTCATATACAAATATTTAAATTTTAGTCATATAACTTATACCCATATTGCTAGCTTTAATAGTATTCCACGAAATACACTAAACAACGCAGCCGGTACCGCAGCTGTATCAACGTTCTTCCTCTAATTTTCAGGCTTTTCACCATCTAATAGTAATCTTTATCTGCCGTTGCTTCCACAAAATCACAGAAATGTGCAAGCTCCATCATCTGGACGTGTATTTAAATTTCAAAGGAATGCTTCATAGTGAGTTCGATATATACTCACGACTTATTGTACGGCATTCTACGAAAATAATGTGTAGTTTAATTAGTATTAGGTAATGCTGCAATATGAGAAATTGTTTTGACAATTAATATTACAATATAATAAACTATACATACTTTAAAAGCCATGTATGAACCAAGTTTTATATACTATAGTTAGTGTGACTAGTGTTATTACTAGTTGTGTTAAACTATAACAAAGGCAGTAATATAACAAGTTACACACACAATTTACATGTATCATGTACATGTATATTAATACTATCCAAATAAGGTAGTAGCTTTCAATTCATATATCGTATTCCTGGTTAAAGAAGTCATTTGGTTAGAACCTGCATACACCTTGTTTGTCAGTACATCTCCTACTAGACAAAGTGCCTCACAAAGAACTTGATGGAAATATAAATACTGGAACTGTGGATCATGCAATTGGCAAACAATGAAACTAATATGAAAATATCAAGTGCATATGTTTTAATACAACATATATTTTGAAATATCCAAACTAATAAGAGAAAATTAATACAATTTATGATAATGGTTAATATTTGCACACACTAAGCTTGTGATTAGAATCATAATAATTATATCAATGCACCACATTAATCCTTTGTTCCCTCAATTTTAAGAATTGCATCAAACAAATTAACCTGTTTTTCCGCCATACAGGTAGTCTAGCGCAATACCGGTCCCAGTATGGACCATTCCAGCACTACACAATACTACAAACATTGCGAAACAATAGAAAGGTTTGGTTTAAACACAGCACATACAAGACGAATTGTCTAAAGACAATGTAAATGAATACAGGAAGAACATATGTCTTCGATATGTTTCCGTCAATTTAAGGATTGCATCAAACAAATTAACCTGTTTTTCCGCCATACAGTTAGTCTAGAGCAATACAGGTCCCAGTATGGACCATTCCAGCACTACACAATACTACAAAAATTGCGAAACATTAGAAAGGTTTGGTTTAAACACAGCACATACAAGACGAATTGTCTATAGACAATGTAAATGAATACAGGAAGAACTTATGTCTTCGATATGTTTCGCACTTGAAATTTAAATCTTATAAACGCTTTACGAGGGATTGTTTAACAATACAAATGCAAATTTTTGCTCAAATGCAGGTTAACATTTGTTGGCTGTTCATATACCGTGTACACAAATATTTAGCGTATTTGATTCAATAAATCACGATGACAGCAGTATACCTGCATTGGACCATCCACGGCGAGCTACCTTCCATGGCGACAGATCGAACCTTGCGCCAAAACTGCAGTAGAGACAGAGCTGTATCCGGAACGTTTTGAAGTGACAGTGCGTAACAATAATATTTATTAATTAACTGGTTTTAAACTTCTAAGATGCGACTTTGTTAAATTGTTCAAACTAGTCTTTGAAACTCGACGAATGATTACACGGCTTACATTTGTGCAATGTTTCTTTAAAAACTTCCTCACAGCAGTATGACAATAATTTAATATGGTATTAAATACGGCTTATCAGTACAGTGGATCAAAAGCTTATAAATGAAATACAATTTTGCAACCAGTTTACGAACATCAATAATTATGTGACCTCAATGCAAGCTATTATATGCGAATAAATATTTGTGTGAAATGCATACATATGCCCTAAATCTAACTTGACGCAGCTTTTTGTTACATAGACACACTAGAAATACAATGGATTGAAAAGAATCCAGGATTTAATCAAAAGTAATTGCGTGTAAAAAGGTGGTAAATAATGACATATTAAAATTTGAAACACCAGCTGCATGAGAAAGACTTAAACAACAACAACTTTATTTGCATCATGCAATCATTTATGTCAGGCAAGTGGCCAATTGCACAATTGAAAAATACATAAAAAATATGGACACCACAAAACACAATGAGGCCTATGTTATGCTGTTAAAACATCGTTCATATACATTTATATACGCAATACTGATACTAACACAAAACAGGGCATTTCCAAATAGGGACATTAATAATACCTCGTATTCGACTTTTCATATTTACATCATTATTTTAGGAGTACAGCGATTTCAAAAAATTAATCAATACCAAGTATCAGGAATTTTTAGTTGCACGGAATGGAGTTGTTAGTATGCAAGATACAGCATTTACATCACTGTCAGATTTACTATATAAGGGCATACCGAAGGCGGAATCATGTGATACAGGTTCAGTGTAGCTAAAATGTACCTGGATGTACGTGAAACAAAGTCTGAAGCATATTTAATATTTTACAAAGTGTGTACTACTATTCAGAAATTGCTACTTAATTTCGATCATATCAGGGGATATACTACGATGCATGTTACTAAAGTAGTGCGAACGAGATTATTGACCCTTTACATTAATCCTAGTTTGAAGGCTAAGATTAAGCAACTGATTACTTAAATTAACTAGCTTGTCTCTACTGAGCTCGCGTACGTTTAATGTGTATATTCAACACTAAACCAAAACTAATCAAATGATGTTACCTAACAATGCTTTTATGTATGTCACTATTGCGCTCATGTACGTCTAGTTTGTATGTTAAACATTAAACCATAACGTAAAACTAGTTTCAAACCTTCTACAACTAGTACAAAGACAACTATATTGATATTTATTTATTTATTTCATCTAATTTTCCTGTACATGTTTGTATGTTTTTTTCATACATTGTTATGCTTATGTTTCTGTATGCGTGTGTAAAATGTATATAAATATGCACTAAATGCAACTGAACTCTGTCCGTTCGTTAAACGTGTGATATGCGCGTAATGTGATTTAGGCTTGTGTACATGATTTTAAGATCTGTGACATGTTATGTAATCGGTTGTTGTATGCCTACTTCAAATCAAATCTGCGTAACAAATAATAACTTCCGATGTATATATATATATTTGGCTTACTTTATTAATTGCTATTACAACCAGTTGTTGTGGCATAGTAATGACGGGTTAAATGTATGATTTAATGTTAGTGTTTAATGATTGCGTTACTAGTGCTATGAAATCATGTACCCATGATCTGCCCTCAAATAGTATGAAAATAAAGATTGATACACGTGTGTAGTTCAACATGATACAAGCATATAATCATTGAGCACGTTAACACGGAAGATTAATTAGAAGCAATTATACATGTATGCGTTAACTTAAATCAGGAGTGATTTTATTGAATTCTGTATTGTGTTTACAAATACAATATAGATACGTGTACTCAAAGGAATGTTACGAAAATGTACACATAGAAGAAGTATAATTTAAAGTTAATTAGCAGCTGTGTGCGTTTCAGTTGAAAGTGTTTTTAAGGAAATTATAACAATATGAACACAGGCTGCAGTAAACCAAGTATGCTTCTGCTTCGATGTGTCTTGATCTTTGTCGCGCATTTACTACTAGGTATGTACATTTGTTTATATTTATACAATTAACAATTCAACAAGTATATATCATATCACACAGTGCAATGAGTTTATCTAAACTCTTATAATTGTCATCCTTTGCACTTTTGGTTGTATACATCTTATTATACGTGTGCACATGCACATGCGCAAAAAACTAAATCGATTAGTACATGTGTACTGTTTTTCTTGTCGTAATAGTGGAATGCTATCATGTTGCTGCAAATGTCACTTAAACATTAGTATGACCAATTCCATCGTAAACATCAACCTTAGAGCACATATCATTTATTCATTGTTCACGCCCGTATACTCGCTCACTCACTCATTTATTTAGTCAATTACTAACTGACTCTCTCACAGTAGCATTATGAATGCTTTGTATGAACATTTCATTTAAAAGCGGCACGAAATGCTAGGTATTAGGTGTATTCAAACATGTCGCATTAAGTTACGTACATAATTTTAGTTGTTAATATTAACTTCTTCCCCCTTGGCTTTGTATCTCTCTGTGAGCAATAATATAAGCCTTCATACAAATCCATGAACACACTTGCCGACGTTGGATAAACACTTTATGCTCATAAATTGTTAGAATACCCATTTGTGTACAGAAAAGTGGCAATAAAGCTTGCTTCTTTCTCAATACTATTTTTGGTATTGTAGTGCATATTATATTTAATATACACAACTGTAAGTGACCGGTTAAACTATATGAAATGGAAATAATATGATGATGCATGCTATTGATTCAATTGGCTGTGCTTCGTAAATGTTGTTTAGTTTGTTTGTATGAATATAAAACACATATTAACAATTAAAACAATCGTTTACAGTGTTGTTTAAATTCGCAATATATATGACAACGACATATACCCACGTTTGCATCGTTTGTTGTTTCTAGTCATACGAAACTAGTTCATGACCAAACATTGGTATAGTGCAAAATTATAAACCTGACACTCATTAATCTTCGTGAAACACCGTAAGTGTGTTCTGTTGTTTGCAATGTTTCTTTTATTGGAATTGATGTTCTGTAACAATTTTAATACGGGGTAGCGAGAGTGATATTTAATGGTATTGTGGTATGATTGCTAGCGCCGCACGCCATCGGACAGAGTTCGATTCCTTCTGACAGCGAACTTTTGTAAAATGTGTATGAGTTATTCTTAAAATATGCATATCATGAGATATCAATTGAAAAAATGTATCATCGATTTTGTTTTGGATCTAATTAATATTTATTTCTGTTATTGTTATATTATTCACACAGAAAGGCATGGTACATGTTAAGGATCGGTTTCGTTTAATAATTATAATAATAATGTGTAACATGCTCATGTCGACGTCGTTACTCGAATTCCAAGCTTCGCATCGCAAGCGCGGCATCTGTTCCACTACCCCATTTGCGTTTTACGATTTATAAACATATACAATATTAATTTACATTCTGGAATTTGCTATGATACGTTCGATTCTTGTCGTAGTATCTATAAATAAATCCCGATTGCATTCGGATTATTAATGAGTGTCAGGCTAATAATTTCGCACTATATTTGACACAAGAGTTGTATGTCTTGTGAATAATATAATCTAAACACACACTCGGAAAAATTATGTGTTGGCGAATATTCGACTAATGGAAGATGTATTGCATTGTAATTGTATAGATAATTAATCGACGCTGTTTACCGGTACTTCGGTGTGCCAATATAAAATATACGTATTAACAATCGATCAATTAGTTGATTTAAGATCGTTCTTTGTACTGGATTCATAATTTGTCAGCGATGTTTCTCAACTACGTATTTAATCGTTGATAATGATGCATAGATCACATTTAAAGGTACCCTATCGTGAACGCATGTTTGAAAATGTGTGTGAAGTATATTTGCAAATTGATACTTGGAGAAATTCCATAGCCGTAGCCTCGCCTAAAGGTTATCACATCAACACCAATAAGTAATACACGTAGACGGATTGCAAACAAGCTTGCCAATGCATGAACACATTGACAGCTAAGTAAATATATAATAAAAGTTGTATTAAATTTATACTCAATTATTTATAACATACAAATTCGTCACTAAATAAACACACGCACAGTACTAATCAAACAGGCAATAAATGATTGCGTTTTTATAAATATATTTCTTTTATCAAATGTTTGCACTACAGCACTTGACAAAACATAAAGAAATGCGTGTGTAAATAACACTTAATTCTCTTGTACATACTGTCTAAACAGCAATAGGCCAGATCTCTAGTATGAAAAAACCTATGTACTATTTTGATAGACAATTCCTAGAGTATATAATATTTGCAAAACACGTACATGCATTTGAAATGAAAATAAATACAAGTTGTTTATTGTTAGATTTTATTTTTTACGACATGTTGCACGTAAAATTAGTTCATCTCGATTATTTTCTTTTAGCACAGTGATTGTTGATCTATGCAATGTTTAGAAGTTTTGTTATGTATTTTAGTTACTAAATGAAATTGTCCTTTTTTATTGTAAGTCGATAACATATGGTTAAATGTGTTAGGACCCATTTTAACGGCAATCTAGCGCACGTGTTTATACATTTTCATTATAGCAGCCTAATACGGTGCGTAACAACGCTGTTACCACAACGAACATAATGAACTGCATCCAATTCAAGACATTATGTCGTGCTTAAGGCTACATGTAGGTTCATTTGTTTGCGCGTTTCCGTCGCTCCTTTGCAACTGAGTCAGCGCCTTCAGATAGACAAAATATTGTATTTAATGAACAATTCCAAAAACAAGAATATTGTTTTGTAAGTAAATGCAGTGGTTGTGTTAATAAGTCGCATTTTCCACATAGGCTAACTTTTTAAAGACACTTTAAATTGTAAATAAGTAAAATAATATAAAAATACAAAGTATAAATATGAAATGTGAAATGTTGACAAAAATGTGTCCATACAGAAGCCACATGGCCTTTGGAAAGCCAATTTATGTTTGATCACAAACAAATTAAGTCATTGTATAGTGCGCGACATGTGTATGCTGAAACAGAGGAGACTGCAAGCGGAATGTATTCCGGACATAACAGTCCAGGTAATATTTCGGTTCAATATTGTTCGTGTCTGTATTAAATAGATATTCACCACAATGGGAAAACAATATTATGTAAAAAGCTTGAAACGTGTTTACTCAATGTAACATCACACATTTATTTCAGTATTTACATTTTGTGAGTGTAACATGGAATATCCTAACACAAAAATTCATGCTATGTTTGTAAGGTCAATCCATACAACTGCATACAACTGCTTAATCCTCTTTCCGCTGATTTCTTTACAAAACAAATTTTTCTATAAAGCCAGATTGGCAGACAAAACTCACAGTTTAATAATTCTGTGTTTAATTATCACAAATCAAAGCAAATGCAGTTAAAATAGTATTATTTATGAAAGTAGCATAATTTATGAAAATAATTCAGTCTGAATGATAACTTTTTAGATTTTAATACACATTGTGGTATAGCCGAGAAAATACTATTCATTCGACTTCACTGAATTGGGAACCCAAATAATGTTGTTACTAGTTGCTATTAGAAATTCATTTGAATGATATATTTTTGCTTTTTCTTACATTTTTTAAAGTGACATATATTTTTTATCAAACCAATATGCATATCAATCAAGATATATTCAGTACTAGTCACTTACTTTCACATGTTTAGATTTGTAGTAAACAATGACCAAATTTTACATTTGACAAAACTGGTTTTACACTAATATAATAAACATCTTGGGTTTAAATATAACAGTATGATTGTACAATACTTGAAATTCTATATATGCTTGTAAAAGAACGAATAAAATTAAATACATTACGGTAACAATTATCATTATATAGTACAAAAACAAAAACTTAAGAATTGTTAAGCACTGGTATTGTCAATTAACTACTACTACGACTTCTTCTCTTACTACTACTACTGCTACTACTACTAATACTACTACTTCTACTACTACTACTACTTCTACTACTACTACTACTACTACTACTACTACTACTACTACTACTACTACTACTACTACTACTACAACTACTACTACTACTACTACTACTACTACTATTACCACTACTACTACTACTACTACTAGTACTATTACTACTACTACTACTACTACTACTACTACTACTACTACTACTACTACTACAACCACTACTACTACTACTATTACTACAACTACTACTATTATTACTACTTCTACTATTACTAATACCACTACTACTTCTACTACTACAACTTCTACTACTACTACTACTACTACTACTACTACTACTACTACTACTACTATTACTACTACTACTATTACTACTACTATTACTAATACTACTTCTACTACAACAACTACTATTACTACTACTACTACTACTACTAATACTACTACTACTACTACAACTACTACTACTACTACTACTACAACTACTACTACTACTACTACTACTAATAATAATAATAATAATACTATTATTACTACAAGTAATACCATATCTGCTACTTATACCAATACAAGTATAACCACACTACTAATAGTACTATTACAACAACAACTACTACTACTGCTGCTACTACTACTAATACTACTACAACTGCTACTACTTATAATACTACTAATATTATTACTCCTACAATTACTACCACGACGACTACAACTACTACTGCTACTACTACTACTACTATTATTACTTCAACTACTACTACTACTACTACTGCCAGTTATATTACGACTTTTACTTACTACTACCACTACTACAATAACAGCATCAACAACTAATGCAACATCTGTTACTACTACTACTACTACTACTACTACTACTACTATTACTATTAAAACCTCCACAACAACAACTTCTGCTACTGCTACTACTACTACTACTAACACTACGGCCACCACTATTACTACTACTACAATAACAGCAACAACAACTAATACAAATTCAGTTGCCACTACTACTACTACTACTACTACTACTTCGACTATTACTATTAAAACAACCACAACAACAACTACTACTACATACACAACTGCTACTACTACTAACACTACTGCTACCACTACTACTACTACTACTTCTACCACTTCTATTACTACTACTACTACTACTACCACTATTATTACTACTACTACAACAACTACTACTTCCACTACCTCTACTACTACTACTGCTACTACTGCTACTAAAACAACAACTACTACTACTAATACTACTAATCCCACTACAATTACTCTCACTACTATTACTGCTACTGCTACTTCTACTACTATGTCTACTGAAACAAATACTATTTTTAATGATAATAATAATAATAATAATAATAATAATAATAATAATAATAATACTGATAATAATAATAAAAATAATAATTAATAATAATAATATTATTATTATTAAAAATAATGATAACTACTACTGCTACTACTACTACTACTACTGCCACTAATATTACGACTTTTACCTACTACTACCACTACTACAATAACAGCAACAACAACTAATACAGCTTCTATTACCACTTCTACTACTACTACTACTACTACTATTATTACTATTAAAACAACCACAACAACAACTATTGCTACTACTACTACTACTACTACTACTAACTCTACTACTACCACTACTAATACTACTACCACTACTGCTACTACTACTACTTCTACTACTAATACTACTACTACCACTACTACTACTACTACTACTACTTCTACTACTAATACTACTACTACTTCTACTACTAGTACTACTAATACTATTACTAATAATACAACCACAACAACAACTACTGCTACTACTACTACTACTACTACTACTAACACTACTACTACCACTACTACTACTACTACTACTACTTCTACTACTAATACTCACTACTACTACTCTCACTACTAATACTGCTACTGCTACTGCTACTTCTACTTCTATTTCTACTGAAACAAATAGTACTACTACTACTACTACTACTACTACTACTACTACTACTACTACTACTACTACTACTACTACTACTACTACTACTACTACTACTAATAATAATAATAATAATATTAATAATAATAGATCGTATTTTATTTCACGAGTGTCCATAGAACATGATACAGCCACTCGTGAACATGTTTTCCATGGTCACGAATTTTTGTGCATGGGAAGTATACAGTTGGTAGTGTGCATAGGAAGTGTCGATTTATAAAGTGCATAGAAAGTGTTCAGCTGGTACACGTAGTGTGTATAGGAAGTGTCCAGTTGGTCGTGTGCATGGAAAGTTTCCAGTTGTTAGTGTGCGTTGAATTTATCCAGTTGGTATTGTGACTGAGAAGTGTCCATTTGGTAGTGTTAATAATCAGTGTGTAGATGATAGTGTGCATGGAAAGTGTCCAGTTGGTAGTGTTCGTGGGAAGTGTTTAGATGTTAGTGTGCATGGGAAGTGTCAAGTTTGTAATGAGCATGGGACGTGTCCAGTTAGTAGTGTGCATGGGAAGTGTTCAGTTGGTAATGAGCATATAAAGTGTCTAGTTGGTAGTGTGCATGGGAAGTGTCCAGTTTGTATTGTGCATGGGAAGTGTCCAGTTGGAAATGAGCATGGGAATTGTTCAGTTGGTAGTGTTCATAAGAAGTGTTCAGTGGGTAGTGGAGTGGACATGGGAATTGTTCAGTTGGTTGTGTGCATGGGATGTTTCATGTTTGTAGAGTGCATTGAAAATGTCAATTTGGAGGAGTGTATAGGAAGTGTCAAGTTGGTATTGTTCACAGGAAGTGATCAATTGTTAGTCCGCATAGGAAGTATCCAGTTGGCAAAGTGCATTGGAAGTGTCCAGTTGATGGTCACTTACGAAGTGTAAAGTTAGTAGTGTGCATTGGACGTATCCATTAGCTAGTGTGCATGGATAGTGTCCTGTTGATACTGTGCATGGGAAGTATCCAGTTGATAGTGTGCATGGGAAGTGTACAGTTAATAGTGTGCATGGGAAGTGTACTGATGGTAGTGCGCATGAAAAGTGTACTGTTGATAGTGTGCATGGGAAGTGTACATTTCGTAGTGTGCATGGGAAGTATACAGTTGGTAGTGTGCATGGGAAGTGTACAGTTGGTAGTTTGCATGGGAAGTGTCCAGTTGGTAATGTGCATTGGATTTGTCCTGTTTGAAGTGTGCTTGGGAATTGACAAGTTGGTAATGAGTATGGGAAGTGTTCTGTTGGTAGTTAGCATGGGAGGTGTCCAGTTGGTAATGCGCATGGGAAGTATCAAGTTGGTAATGAGCATGTATGTACAGTTGGTAGTGTGCATGAAAAGTGTTCAGTTGGTAGTGCGCTTGGGACGTGTCCAGTTAATAATGAGCATGGGAAGTGTCCAGTTGGTAGTGTACATAGGAAGTGTTCAGTTGGTAGTGTGCTTGGGAAGTGTCCAGTCGATAGTGTGCATCGGTAGTATCCAACTAGTAATGTGCAAAGAAGTATGCAGTTATAAGAGTGAAGTTTAGCAGACAAGTCATTGCCATAAATATTGTTTAAACATTTGTGTATCTCTTTCAACAATATTATCATTGTGCGTGATAATAATTTGAACAAACGCCGACGTGTTATTTTTGTTGTAAACATGAACTGTGTTTTTGATTTAAATACACACTTACCAAAGTGTAATGTAATCTTCAAACAATAAATATAAATTATGTACATATATTGTTACGAAGACGTTGGAATAACTCGTTTGTTTCAATGTGAAATTTGTTATTTCCGTAATATAATTATTTAGTAGTGATTATTGTGTTGAGTGTAAATAATATGACACACGTATATTAGAGTGTTTTATATAAAAATAGATGATTGGTTATATATGTATTTATTACGACGTAGTACATACGTTTGTTGTACTTGCTTAGTAGATTCGATCTGCCTCTTTCTTATTTAAAATATTCATTCTGGCAAAGCCCATACCACCTTTTAACATAGAATTAAAATGGACAACTTCTGCGCAAATGGCAATATCAGTACAGCCGTAGGCTGTATCGCTCCTCTGACTTAGAGTCAAAAGCGAAAGGACCATTATATGCAATATAAAGGAGAAAGGTCCTGCCCTCTGGCGATGCTGTTTTTGTTTAATGAATGAAAACGATTTAAAGCTTTTTAGTAGAGGGCCACATAAGGGATATTTCTGTGAAATTATTTCAAAAATTTAGCGGTGGTTTTTTATAAGATGTTTTAAAACCGACTGTGTTTAGTTAGTTTTGTACAGGAAGGTTATTGATGTAAATTCCCTATTTAAAATATATAAAAACAAATGACCGAGCCACAGGTATTTTAACTATTTTGGTATAGGAATGTATGCAATGATACATAAGACATATCAAAGACCCTGTTGTTTCAGACAAGAAGACATTTATTGTAAAACAATGAGCTCCGGGACTTGGGGCAACTTCAGAACAATACTGGTACATTACCGTACAGTGATGCTACATGACAAATATATTAAAGCTGTAGGCAATGTAGTTTCAGACAATAATAATTTTGAAGTATGTTTCCTACATGAGTCAATATATGAATCTGAGTTCCGGGATGGTGCCTCTTTTTAGCCCAGAAGCACCAAAGAAACATTAGAACTAATATTAAAAACCTAGTCCTTGTAGTTTCATACAAGAACATTATACGTTGTTCCTAACATGCCTGTGTCCATCCGAAAATATATCAGAATGAGTAGCATATGAATACGCTTTATTAACGTAGTGGGCTTACTGACTTTAACATTAATAAAGGCAACTATTGTCATTACCAAATATGTAGGCTGAATAACTTCCGTCTGTGTTTGAGAAGTTGCTAGTTTGCCTGAATATAAAACAAACATAATGATTTGGAAATATTTGCAATATGCTTTACTTATTAAATCGTGTTGAGACGAGTGATTCTTATAGCCATTATCTTTATACGCGTAGACAAAGACAATCCCACCAAAGTATCAGATTACCCGATTTATATGATTTCAACACATATATAGTAATGTCGGTCATACAATGTCTTACATTTCCATCACGAGATCTTCATATTGGCCTGGTATTTCGTATTGTATGGCTGCCTTCTGGCCTGCAATAGCTAACGATATCAAATTTTTTTATACAAAACTAATCTCATTCATAACCGTTGGGCATTATGTATCATGTAATGTTTGCGAGTGACTCTTGCATGAACATATTTTAAAATCTATAAACATGCTCTAGTAGAAATACATAAATCAATGTGCAAAATATCCGGATTAACATTTTAGACTTTGGACCGAGTATGGCTGTGGTACTTATTTCAATGCATGATTTTCGGATGTGTGTATATTGGTTCTGCTTAAGTGTTCAGTGTATTGCAGTTTACAACATTTATTTCGTTTTTAATTAATAAACTATTGAAACTTATAAAATAACATTTCAATGACTGGTTTCAATGGATAAAGCACTACTTTTTATAATGAATTAACTAATCATTACCTACCTATATTTTCGTATGTTCCGCCTACATGATTTATTGACCATCAACATATATTTAATACATGAAATACAACTAATAAATACACTGCACTATCAAAGTATAACAAACACAATAATACAAAATAAACAAATACATTCCATAGAACTTCCTCACAATAGCATCTGCTTTAATAAAATAAACATGAATCAACAATTCATATATATTTGTTAATAAACGAAAAAGCACCTTTTTTAACTTCACACTAGGCAATCATATGATTTAAACCAAATGCTAAATGAGTCATACCTTCTCGTTAGTTTTTGTTTTTTGCATCAGATGTTTGCAATGCTAAAAACACAAAATAAAAAAAACAACAACATGTAAATGCAAAGTACATTAGACTAAGTAAATAAAACAAAAAAGAGACTGTCGTAGTAAATATTGAACAGCGTACATTGTGTTAATGAAATTATTATTGTACATGTTTTATTATATAAAAGTAATACATATTGCTAAACAATAAGGTAAAGTTATATACTTTTAATAACATAGATTTACCTCTTGTTCTGTATCTCCATATCACAACTATAACTGCGACAATTATACCAACTCCTGCAGCAGCACCTATTGCACCACCAATAGCAGGTTTAGCAGGGGCATGCGAGCCCGTGTCAACTATAATGACAGAAATACATTTGAACTATGGAACACAATACAGATCACACTGCAAGTTAAATACTCATTTGCTGATCTTCAGACTACAGTTGATATAAATGGTTTCACCTGTTAAAATTACATGCATCCATAAGAGTAGTTTCTGTTAATTCCTTTGTCCAATCTGATCTGCCTATTTTGTTCTCCGCAAGCGTTTTGATTTGGTATGTCGTGTCTGGTTTTAATCCTTCAATGGTCCAGGTATAATTTATAACAGAACTTGCCACGTAGATATCTTTCCATCTTTCAATATCAGCTTCTTTGTATCGAATAGTAAAGTTCTGATCCTGGCCGCCATTAAATCCAGGAACCCTTGTAATAACAATGTCCGTTTTTCCTACTCGGTCACTTAGCAAGTCCTTCGGATCGTATGGTTTGGCTAAAACAAATTGTACACGTAAAATTTATAAAACTTATGTATATACATACGCGATTATTATTGTGAATCTACTAACTTCATCAATGTTTAACTGTAGTTAAGTGTTACTATGTGTTGTGTTACAACATAATTACAAAACAAAACAAATTCAACGTTGTTATAGATGCATACACTGTGCGTGTAATGTAAACACTTGCGCTACTGAACCAAATGT
Organism: Congeria kusceri; assembly: GCA_027627225.1. Taxonomy (NCBI): domain Eukaryota; kingdom Metazoa; phylum Mollusca; class Bivalvia; order Myida; family Dreissenidae; genus Congeria; species Congeria kusceri. Next base: position 16,545 of record JAPFQT010000199.1, read on the forward strand.
GTTGGAAACGTTCACCAAGTATTCTGTATAATCTCCAACCTGCACACGGAAAATCATCAGTTGAGTCTGCATATTATCATCAAAGGTATTAATCAGAAAGTTGTTGGAGTCACTGGACACATCCTTCCATCCATCATCTACACGTTTGTACCAACAGAAGTCTGAAGATTTGGGCTCAGGATAGGCCATGATTGTGAAGGTAAACACAGCCGAGTCTTTAGGAGCTCTGTACTGTTCTGTTATAGGAGGTGAAAAGGGCGATGCTCTTGGTGCACCTGTGCAAGAACACAGTTGTATTGTATGCACAATATAATATGTATAGCCAATATATTTACTCGTGACTAAGTACGGTATGATATACATATGTACCTCATAACTTACAGTTAACGAATAGAGCCAGTGACTGTTTGTGTTGTCCTTGGTTAAAACGGTTGTTAGCGAGGCATTTATAGCTTCCAGCATCACATTCACATCTTGCTCGATGTATGTAAGATTTGGCTTTATGAGCTTAAGTCTCCACAAGGATTTTTCATTTCCACGAGATGCATTGACGATACGAACAGTAGGCTGTGGGTCACCATCGGCATCACATACCATCACATCGCCTTGGTCAACAGTGATGTTAGTGCTTGATTCATTTGCTTTGAATGCCCGTATATATGACCCGTCTGGAATAAAACTTGCTTGTGAAATAAATATTTGAACACCAATATAACACTACAAACGTTTTGAATAAAGTGGCTATTGTATGATACACAACAAGAACTATTTAGGAAAATGTGGTAGAAATAACGGATTAATAATTACAGGTAATTGTGGTTAATATCGCTTCGGTCAATTATACATTAATTTTCCAAAAGTTAAGAAGGCTGGGACAAAACTCAAAACACGGAGTGGCGAATAGACATTAGAATAAAACACAATTGCATCGTGCAAGTTATTTGCAATAGTAACATTCTACGCCCATTCTCTAAAGTTTTGCTCACCACTTCTACAAACGCCGGAATGGTTTGAACTTAGATACGTGTTTGTCTTGATAATTAAGCAACTTTATATGTGTGATGTCAACATAATGAATGTTATTTCCATATAATTGTCTAATGACAATAACATCAGTTAAATAAAAACGTAGTAATTATTTAACTTGCATTCAACATTTATATGGAATGTCGATTGACTAAATCCGTACACAACTTCATTTTCAGTAGGCTGCATTATGTTTGATGCATTACATTGGTATTCCCCTTCGTCGGTCAATCCAATGTTGCTGATTGTTAGTGTTTGTTCTGTACCCGCCACTGTACTCGTGTCTTTCCTTATCCATGTAAAGGTCGAGGCTGGTGGATTACCAACATTTGTTAATGTGCATGCAACCGTTAGAGACGTGTTGAGCAGAGCGCTTTGGTTCTGCAAACGTTCAACAGCCGGTGGGTCTGTAGCATCAATTAATCGTATCATACATTTGTAAAACTAAGCAATTTATATTTAGGTATACATGCAGTTATTTATGGAAACCATTTTTATGTTATGAATATTCGAATGTAATACAATCGCAAGAAGGAAATCAATAATTTTAATTCATATTCAAAATCTAGAACAAGTTTGATGTTAAAATAAATCAATCTCTGTACAAATCAAGTCAATTTTGGCTAACATTACTTACATAGTATATCAAGGGTAATTGTTAGGTGCGCTGTCTCGTTTACGCTATGACCCACGCTATCTATCATGGTGTTAACTGCGTTGCATGTTAAATTTCCGTCCATGTTAGTGCTCGCATTGGTAATAGACAGGACATTTCCTTCTGGAGCTCCAGGGCCGTACCAAGAAAGACTAGGAGCTGGATTACTGCTTGCAAAACATGCTATTGTGAAAGACCAGCCTTTAATAACTTTAAGTACTTGGTCTATCTGTTTGATGTTGTTGAATTGTGCTTCTATATTCTCAGGACCATCTTAAAGGTAATAAGTATTGGCTAATAAATTGATAAAAAACAACTATATATGTAATGCCTGGATAGTGAATGGTGAAGACAATAGTCGACTATAATACTTACACAGTAAGTTTAGGTTTACTGATGAATGGTTGCTACCATTAACGTTTCCTTTAAATGTGGTGTTCATGATATTCGTTACCGTGCATGTGTAGTTCTTGACCGTTGTGCGCGTGATATTAGATATGTTTCGAATGTTCCCGTCGTGTCCGGAGCCCCATGAGTATATTGAAGTTGGCACACTGTCTACTGAACACATCAACCGAACAGTACTTCCTACTATAACTCTTATGGTTTCTTTTGTTGCAATCCAACTTTTATCTGAGTGTTGAAGAATGCTATACGTGATCCTAGGAACGACAGGACCTTCTACGATAAAAAAAAATATATTTTGATTTATAGTTAATTGTTACATATAAGGAAATGTTTAACTACTTACTAAACAATTAACTCAAACAATCAAACAACAAATTGAAAAATATCCAAAGAATTGAAATGCACTTCGCGTTCTCGCATTTTAGTTGTTTTATACATGTCTGAATGCTACTGGCGGACTCAGGATTCCGTAAAATGCATCGCTAATATTTAACAAAAATAAAGAGCGAGAACAACATTCATAATTTGGCATGAACGGTGCAAGTGTAGCATTTTACTAGGAATAAAATATGTTATTGATTGATTCCTTATCCAAACCAGTAATGCAACATCTATATTGTACAAATGTAAACGTGCATTGAGGCCGTGTTTGAGAGGATGATGATATTTCCTCCGTAACAAATCATATGATCATATACTGAAAGAAGATCAGTTTCGCATCTGGTAAATTATAATACGTACACGAATTGTTAACTTGTTCTCAACATATGGGTATTACAATTACACAATACTGTAGCGGACACGTTTCTGGTCGAAGTGCCTGTTGATATCGTTCCGTCAGTTTCTGTCATAGTGTTTGTTGCTGTGCATGTCCAGACTGTATCATGCAGTACTCTGGTCACTGTCAGTGTAGAGTAATTGACATTCTGTCCTTGCCAGAATACAGTAGCCGCGGGATTGGCGTCACTCGCACATTCAATGCTGATGTTATCACCCCTCAGTACTCTGATATTGTTATCAACGATTTCTAAATTGATGTCCTTATTTAATAATCGTGTAATGGATGGCGGATCAGTAATTGCAGAAATCACAATATAGTATTCAATAATAATTGCAGTAGAATAAAAGATACATGTTGTAAGTTCTAAGAACATTGAGCATTATACATTTCAACATAACATTGAACACTGCTTACATAGCAAATGTATATCCAGTGCGGTAAAGTTCTGTGTGGACTGTGTACTGTTGGTTCCATTCAATGAATACATGAAGTTCAATGCCATGCATGAAACGCGTCCGTTACTGCGAGTGACTTTTAACGACAACAGGGCACCGACGGACTGTCCTCCTGCGTAGGTCCAGTGATAAGAGGGAGGTGGATATCCGGAGGAGGAACAATTCAAATGTATAAGTCTGCCCTCTCGTATAGTGATAGTGCTAGATATACTTATGTTGTTGACAGTCAATATCGGTTTGGAAACGGGGACTGGATAAAAAGAAAACATGACAACGTCTCAAATATTTAGCTGAAAGTAAATTGATCCGTTGAATAAACGATTATCCACTGTTGTGTTCGAATAACCAGACATATTTTGGTGTTCCATCATTTCTATATAAATACTAAAATACAGAATAGCATTAACACGACGCATACACTCATGCAAAATAAAGACAGCAGGTGAATTTAAACAGTAATAAAGTACTTACATTGTACGCGAATGCTCTTTGTGGTTGTTAGAATTGTGATAATGATTTTGAACTCATAACTTGCAACACAGGATAAATTTCCTCCACTATACTCGTACGAGTTTGGTGTATATTGCAAACTGCTCATTGCGACGTCAGCGGAGTATGTATATTTGGCTAGGTTGGTGATGTTCACCTTATCATTAAACCATTGAATACTAGGCGCAGGTCCGCTCTGTGAAGTGATGCATGTGAAAGTCGATGGGACATTGAGAACAGGGTTCGAAAGTAGTGCCTCTGGTTGAATGGTCAAAGAAGTGAGCGGCACTGGAAATGAAACAATTTACAGACACCATACATTTGGTAGAATGTCGTATTGTATTTATGCATTTTAATTCGAAACAAAACCTCTGTTACGATTGACAGGCCACACCCGAATCAAATGAGCTTTGATTTTCGAAATACTCAGAATAAATGCTCAACCATTGTTTCGAACACTCTACAAAATGGAAATTTCATTCACCGTGTTCTTATTGCTCATGTATGTATCTTCCGTTTTTTAATTTTATATTATTAAGAAACCAAACAACACTTCTGGCATAGACATGTACTGGAAATAGTGTGTCATTAATAAAGAAACAGCAATTGTAATAACTAACATGGTTAGTGGAACAGACTTTACATCCGGTCATGGTATGTTCCTGCCACAGCTTTTAACTGTTATTTTTCAAAGAATATTTAGCTTGTTTAGAGCTTATACCTATATTTTGACATTCAAAACTCAAGAGTATGTAAATAACTTATTTTGATGACTTTATATGAGATAATAGATCAGATTTGAATCAAAGAAGAAGCATACAAGACAGCAAAGCCGAAAGTAAACGTCTACATTTGGAATCGCTGTGTGAACGAAGGAAATACACGGAAGATAATGGATGATATGTTCTAATTGCAATGCAAAAAAAAAACGAGCGAGCAAAATAAAATAAAACTAGTGTGTTTCATTTTCGATAAAATCAGAGGCGAACAAAAGGCGCAAAATAAAATAATCATTTCTTGTCCATCTTCATTAAAACTAATTCTGCCAAAAGCCATAATAAGCAACTTTTCTCAGACCATGTTCTGCAAAAGGTTTTGTGCAACACCCGGCAGTAAATACTAAATACTCACATCTCATCTGTAAGACCTAAGACCTTAAATAATGTACTTGTCATTATCAAAATAGATGCTTGATGCACTAAGTATTTCACTACCAAAAGTATAATGACATGAACATGTCATACAATAAACACAAACCAATAAAACATGACAAATATCAGTTCTGTACCTTCCGCCACCATTGTTTAAATTTTAAAACGTAAAACCAGGGCTCACGCTTACTCTTATTATTTCAAGAGCGTATTTTGTAATCAAAACGCGACATCGATGTGTGTTTCCATGTTAAGAGATGTTTATATCTTATTGTTTTAATTGATATATAGAGAATATAAGGTTAGTGTTGAATACAGATCAAGTGTATCATGCGAGTCTTGGCGCGTGCTTTTCATGTTCGTGTCGAGCGCAATAAACTTGATCTTTATTCAACACTTACCTAATATCCTATTTATCCACTTTATCTAACGTTTTGCACATTATAACTATGTCATTGATTTCAGGACTTTGATTTCAATTAGCCATTATCAAGGTCAGTGTATTACTCCCCGTTCATTAAATACACAAACATGACTAATTGTTTTAATCGTCAATAGGATGTTAACAGATATTCTATCTTTGAGTATGATTTTACAATGATTTATTTGATTATGTCTGAGGTTTTAAACAAATAAATTTTTATTTCATGGATCTACATTTTTACATTTCTGGCAAATAACACGTTTTCACTTTCTGTTTCTAACAACGAGAATGGAGTTTGTGGATTTTTACCATCATTGTTTTTTTCTGCATTTCGGTGGACCTAACGAGAAACTCCGGATATCACAAACTAATTATATTAAACTGAAGTTCAAAATAGTAAATGTTGAGCCAAAATTGAAGAGGCAATGTTGTTAGACCTTTAAAAAGAATCTTGTTGCGACCTAGTGCTGAAGTGACTGGGTGGGGTGAGCGTTTCCTGTTGCCATGAAGTTAACATTTTGAGGCAGAGGCTGATAAAGGATAGCTGGAGTTTGAAAGAGACAGTCG
>JAPFQT010000199.1:27500-30000 GCA_027627225.1 Congeria kusceri
TAATGTCTTAGTATTGTTGGTCAACTTTAGTACTTATGTTTGTTATACTTTTTTTCATAAAATACATCTTTAACGTATAAATTAAAGCTATTCAGGAATAAATAAAATACATTTTGACAATATGTCAGTCATTTTTCTAAGTGTACCCCGGTTGAAGTAGAAAATTGAGGGGTTATAACAAAATCGCATTTTTGTCAAAACGTGTGTTTAGATTTTGTTTAGTTTCATAGTTAAGTCTCATAATAGATTTAATGATCAAAGATAATAAGAAAGTCATGGTCTGAAAAAAGTCCAATTAGGGGCTTTCTACCTTAATATGATATGTTTATACACATGCTATGAATTCATTCGCAATTGGAATGTTGCAGATTCAATTTAAGGCAGAGTTTTTACAAAGTTTATTTAAATACACAGATATTTAATAGGGCTCTGGTATTACACTTAATAGCAAGTTTGACCATATTACAAATGTGTTCATTTATCAATGGTATCTAGGTTTAACTCTTAATTTCATTTTCGCGCATGATTTGCTTAATCAATACGATGTAGTCTTCATATTAGACTGTTTGTAACACATAATGCTGTAACAAAGGAAATACATATCAAAATATTATAAGCAGAATGCCTACAAATTAAAGTGCCACACTCTCTTACTATACGGTTCAATGTGTTTGTTAGTGTGGCGTCTACCAATATTTGCGAATTCATTTGGCCAAGGCAATATTGCATAAAAGGCGGTTATGAAATATTGTATATTTGTAGTATTCAGGAATGTCTCAACAGTTATCCACAAACTGTCGAAGATCGCAGTCGAATTCAGTGTCACTTTTCCTTTATTACTGTACTTCTAACCATACTGTATACTATTATTTACTGTATATTACCGGTTGTACGCGCGTTTGTATTTTACCGAGCAAATTTAAATTAATGTCATATACACTAATTTAAAAAAGTGAAATTTTAAGAAAACCTGTGAAAACAATCGGCCCGGTCTCACTACCGTTTCCATTGTTTTTACTGTAAATTATTTCTTAAAAGCTGTCTTCATAAACTGCGTTTATACACAACACAACGTGTACGGATGTGTTGCAAATTATTGACGATTGGCTCCCCCGATAATTTTTTGAGGTAATCTACTGCATATTCCATTCATTGACTATAATACGTGTACACTTTTATCGATAAAAATACAAACCGAGTATATGATCATTTAAAACTATAGCCGCACGCACACAAACCAACACAAAAACTCCCCTAACCCCACACGTACACACATATATTCACACAAACCTGAGCTGTGAATGCATATCGCCTGTTGCTGACTGCTGTCCTGCTTGGAACAGCTGAATTCTCCAGATGTTGTTCCATTAAATGCTATTTTAGTAACGTATACAGATGTTAGGTTTCCATTTGAAGACGTAATGTAGGCGCCATCAACTGACGGTAAGCCTGCACATGCGGCAGCAAACACCCATATGCACTCCCCTATATTTGTTTGTCCTTTGTAACACGCTACCTTTCTTGTTTCTGTGTTACTCCAATTACAATCAAACTCCAATTGCACATCTTTATCTCCTCTCTCGGCGTATTGATGAATGCAGGATGCTGAAACATAAATTAAAAGACTATATATAGTATAATAGTCTATGCATATTATATTATATTATATTATATTATATTATATTATATTATATTATATTATATTATATTATATTATATTATATTATATTATATTATATTATATTATATTATATTATATTATATTATATTATATTATATTATATTATATTATATTATATTATATTATATTATATTATATTATATTATATTATATTATATCATATCATATCATATCATATCATATCATATTATATTATATTTTATTTTATTTTATCTTATTTTATTACTATATTTTATATTGTATGTGTGCTTTTAGAAATAATCTTTCAACACCTGAACATTTGTACAGCACCAACAATATTGAACATATACGTATTAAACCGTGTTCATCCAATTTTTAGCTCGTTGTTGTTAATGAGGGAGGTATATAACTTGAATAACCTGCTGAATTTTACACAAGCAGATTTGTCGGAAATCAAAGCACTGTCTGTTTAAAACACGTTTACGGTTGGGACGGTCATTTTAAAATCAACCTTATGCTAGTGTCTTGTCTTTAAAAACTGAACAGTTAAAAGAATGAAAAGGCATAGCTGCAAATCGATTTATTTTCATTATAGTCACCTTCTCAATAATTGTATTGCAAATATTTAAATGAAGTTATTTTCAAATCTATGTACCAAATGATATAATATTATTTTATTTAAGGGTTATGTGCAAAATATGCTTGACGAGTTAAAACATTAACGTAACGAGTATTATTAAAAATTAGCTGTAAATATTATTGTGTGTATACCATTATAATAATACAACACAAAAGCACGTCAATACTGTTGTTTACATAGTAAAGCGATCGCTCGAACATTATAATTATAGTACGTTT
>JAPFQT010000199.1:35000-235000 GCA_027627225.1 Congeria kusceri
GGAGATGAACAGGATCGAAAAGGACATGAACTTTTATCAAAACTACAATGAAAGAATAAAATACAAAAACAAATAATAATATACATTGTTAGAATGTTGATGTATGTTATAAAGCGGCTTTCCTTCATACTTTTTAAAAAAAAAACTGTTATAAGTGGTTTTACCTTAGTATTCAGACTTTGAATACACTATAAACAGTTGTTTACATTATTTTAAAACCAGTCACCAATTAAATTTCACAAACTCGTTTAATAAACGTATATTGATAACATGCAATACTTTCATTACCTGGCCTTATTACATCTACATGTATCGCGATAATAGCAATGAAGTCAATAATGTGTTTTTATAATTATATGCTTTGGTATTGATTTGCTTCAATGATTTGTGTTGTTTTATTATTAAAGAAATCTACCGTTATCTTCAGCAGATGACGCTGTATTTGTTACAGTGCCGGAAATAAAATATTGGATATTTCTTTTTTGCATTGAACATTATAATAACAATAATTTGCAGCAACATAAACTGTTCGCAATATAGTTTCACACATGCTTAATTTCGATGAAAATGTTTTAATTGTTTGTTTAATTCTTTTTTAAATCTGATACTGTCTGACATATAATTGGCGATTTTGAGCATGTGTGGACTCTTACTTACTTTATGGTCTTTGTACCTTTTTTACGCTGTCCGACTCTAATTTATTGTCGTGATTTTACTTTCGTCTGCAAATATCGCTTCGATATTGCGATTTGGTTTATAATTTAATGTCTTTTCTACGTTTTGTGTCTGCTTTTATTATGCTGTCATGCTTATAAAAGGTGTTTATGTGAATTGTATATGATTTGATATGATTTATTATACATTTAAGGTAATACCAGGAAATGAATAAAGCTGATATGAATATGTACCATTTAACATTTCTTTACTTAATGTGTGCAGCATTAAACCGTATGTATTTCTATTGCAAAACGTACCAGTAAGTAAAAAGCGAAACAACTCCTGTAATACATAACACTTACTGGTCCCGGATTACATACATTTGCAAAACAAAAACAAAGATAAATTATCGTCAATGGTTTATGTTATTGTTACACAGTGAATTCCACTCAGATAATACATTTCGAACTAAAACAATATGTAATATATATAAATAGACAATTTGACATGAACAAGGAAAGTGTATTATGACAATAACGAATCTATTTAAAGGCACTAACATGTTGTTTAGAATTAAATTTAGCAATTTAAAATAGCAATTGAGATATAACAAACACATAAATGTTTCCATACAATAAATGGTGCAGTCGGTAAAAATGCAAGTGAGAACCGTTATAAATATGAAAGACTCGACATTGGTCATGCCTAGGCCACAATTAGAACGGGCGCCGTCCGATTTTAACGAACAGTAAATCATCAGCCATTTTAGGGATCTGACAGGCGCCGCAAGATTTATATATGTTTTGCCTCGCATGGACAAAAACTCAAGCGGGCGCCGAACAGTTTTTCCTGACCGACATTGCGAACAAGCAGTTTTTGCGACGGGCGGAGGCCCGCCGATGACCTGATGATTTTAAATAAAATGTATTCAAAAAGGTATCGAGTCAGTGCAATTAGCCTCCAGACAAAACGGTGCATGTATAGGCACCGCCTGATACCATAGCGATAACTCTACGACGCTCGGTGCCTTTCCGGGCATCTCCCGGCGCCAGGAAGTTGCCCGAACATAGCCGTTGAAATCAGACGATGTTTTTTAATGTAATGTAGAATAATAAATTCCACTGCCAGCTCCAAGGAAATGAAATGCCGCCAGGCGAATGGACGGCGCCCTACTGACGTTACTTCGTACTCACTGACCCCCGCAAAAAATCACCCGGTCGCCGTTAACTTTTAAGTATCCCTTATGTTCCGGTCACAAATAAGGAACTGTCGCCAAACTGCGTCTGTTTTACCCCAAACGGGAAAAATATGAGGGTGCCAACCAGGCAACAGTTGCAATCGGGCGGTGTCAGCTGAAAAATATTGCTCATTGGACGGCGCCCGTCGGAGTTTAAGGAATACTTAAAAGTTAACGGCGACCAGGCTTTTTTCGGGGTCAGGGAGTTCGCCGGACCGCATTTTCTTAGATACGGAGTTGGTCGTACGATTGTTCCACTTTACAAATATCGTCCGATTTCAACGGTGACCGTAGGGTCTCTTCCTGGCACCGGCAGGCGCCCGGAAAGGCATCGAGCGATGTACAGTTATCAGGCGTCACCCGTTTTTTTTCGGGCGGTGGCCGGCCGACTTACATTGACTCCATACCATTGTCAATACATTTAAGTTGCAATCATCTGCAATCCTGCGCTGCGAGCGTCCGATTCACATAAATTAACCGCTCGGGCGCCGTCCGATCATCGACCGATCGCAACCCCGTTCCTCAAACTGCTTGTTCCCTTGTCAGTCAGCGAAAACCGTCCGGCGCCCGCTTGGGTTTGGAACAACGCGAGGCAAATAATTAGGGATGGGACAAAATACTCGAATATTCGAATATTGGAAATAAATGTGTGAAATTAAATATAACACAGTTATCACAAAATGAAAACTTTCATATATAAGCAACGCTATTTAAAGATTTGACATGGAATTTAAACCCTGATCACACATAGCCTGCGACCAACTAAAGGCCAACTCCCGACCATCAACAATCAGTGGTTGCTGACGGTCTTTAAAAAGTTTTTAACAGGTTGATGGAAGTCGGTGTCTTGTTGTCATTGGTCGCCGACTGGTTTTAAAACCCACTTTGGTCGCAGATGGTCTTCGATGTTGCATTCAAGACATTTTGCCGAGCAAAAAGTCGTGAGAAGGTTTTCTTTGGTCTTTATTTAGTCGGCGATTAATCGCAGACTGGTCTGCGACGATCGCCGACTAGTCGCAGACCAAGTGTGACTTGAAGCAGTCCAATTTATGATCGCCGACTGGTCAGCGATTGATCGCCGACTGATCGCCTACTCGTCAGCGATTGATCGCAGACCATCTTACGAACGCTTGCCGAGTTACATTCGTCTCCAAAACACATGTAAAAAATGAACACCTGCACAGTTTCACAATCATTATCGTAAACTTGACAGAAAAGGTAAGAGTTATAGTTAAAAATTGTTAGCATACCGGTTGCAAAGGAGGGGAAGGGCAGGGATAGGAGGATATCGCCGGATATGGGAATGTACTTGATAGTTAACATTAACATTAAGCTGTGCTGGCATACATAGTAAAGGATAATAATATAATAATTATAATTAAATTAAACAGTCACCAAATTAACACGAATAAATTCAGTTTCTTAAATGTTCACATGGCATACATTAAAATATTGTCCAATGTCGTATATATAGACAAACGTTGTTTTGAACAATGAGAAAAATCATAGAATAATCATAATTCCACCCATCGAGCATCGACAACAAGTCGCCAACCAAATCGCCAACTAGTCGCCAACCACTGGTCAACTAAGCGCCAACCAATCGCCAACTAGTCGCCAGCCAGTCTTTGATGGTTTTTGATGGTCTGAAGACGATCTCCGATTTTTTGTACGACCGGTTGCCGACCAGTCCTTCGACTCACATTCTATTGCTTTTTTTCTGGATTTTGGTCGCCAGCGGTTGTAGTTGGTCGCCGCAAATTTAAGATGTCGGTGGTCGGCAATCGGTCGGCGACCTATGTGTGACCAAGGCTTTACTTGTTATTAAGCAATAAATTTGCCGTTTTGCAACGATGTAAATGAATATATTTAATTCCTTTCGAGTACCTTTTTATATTCGTAAACGATAGGCACTTTACTTTATAAGCAGTCAATCCTTTACGTGGTTTCTGACGAGATGAGGGTCCATGTTGCCTATGGAGTCATATAAGAAAATAACATCAGCACCCTTGGAGGACATGATTGTTTAACAAATCGAAATTATTTGAAGGTATGTGGTAGATGGTGACCCAAAAAAAAATTATGTGAAAATATTTCGACATCCAGCAAGTGGTTTCGGACAAGAAGAATCTAAAATTTGCCTATATAGCCATTGAAAGGCAAACTTCCACATACCTTTTTGACCATGTTTTATAGCAATTCAAATCTATTTGAAGGAATTCGGTAAGAGCTCATCCAAGGTACATTGTTTGTGATTTATTTTTAATCCAACATTCCAGTGGTTTTTTATACGAAAAGACTGTCAAAGTTGCTAATATAGCAACATAATAAACATGAAGGCAAACTTGGCGTCCATGTCACTTAGAAAAAATAATTGAAGGACTTTGGTAATGGGTGACCCAAGGAACATTTGTGTGAAATAATTTTGAAATCCAGCAAGGGGCTTCTGACGAGAAGATTTAAAGCATACACTTTTATGTGATGATCCTCTTCCAAATAATGACAATGTGCTCGTCAGAAACCACCGAAGGGCTAACGTATTTAATGTTATTGTAATGTTCCTTGGGCAACCATCTACCAAGTTAATCCATTTTGATTTGGTTAAACATATCGTCTTCAGAAGTCGTCGCAGTTGTTCCATGCATATCTATATAGACCACTTTGAAAATCTTATTTTCAGAAACCACTGATTAAATATTTAATAAATGTCACATACATTCTAATTGTGTGGCCCTCTGCCAAATGTATTTAAATAATAGTGTCACTAGTGTGCAGGGTGAATCGCTTGGTACACTATTTTAAGTCAGATGAACGACTAGGCTCACTTTGGTTCTAATATTTCTTTGAAAAGCCAGTCTAATTTAGTATCAACACATTTACAATAAATCCAAGAACGACATGTACATGTAAAAATGGAGTACGTGTGACAATACATCTGTGTAAATGGTGTGTTGTCTCATAAATTATATCAACTGGTTAACTTGGTACATCATATTGAGACTTGAGGTAGGTCAATGCATATTATACGTTGTGTAAAATTCCATTATGCGACAGTAAGTTTGCTTTGTTGCTACAATGTATAAGATGACACGCCTTTTTGTTACACGTGTGTTGCATCTCGGAAGACGGTTTCGTCCAATATATGTATTTGTGATTGCATTTGGTATATTATTACAAAGGCTCTGTTCCTCCAAGTAAAATGCTTTACACATACTTGTTGTATTCACCTATCCTTGAGAATGCGACTATGCAACAATCCGATTATCGCCCGTTAGCTTTCGGTTACCTGCACGATATTGTACATAACACTCCGTTGTTTCGTTGTCTTGAGAATGCAAACAAAGTACTCAATTTCAAACTGTTGAAATATATGTTTTGTTGCAACAAGGGGATAAACCATTTACTGAACATATGGGTAATTGCGATTTCGTGATTGTGTGTTATAAACGCGCTGCAATCGTCTGCATCTATAAATCGTCTGATTATGCCCCAATCACGGGCAAAATACGGATACGCTCGTCAGGCAGCAGCTGCAATCGAGAGGTGGCATTTGAAATATTTTCTCTTCGAAGTTTAATGCCAAGGTCACAACTAGAACGGGCGCCGTCCGATTTTAATGAACGGTAATGCATCGGCAATTTGTGGAATTTGGTGTGCGCCGCGCGATTTATATATAATTTGTAGGGATTGGAACGAATACTGAAATCAATATTCGAATATTCGTTTTGTAAATACTACTATATACTACTATATACGACACTCTGTCCGAATATTTAACTATCCTAAATATGTATACTACGTGTACGTAGTTGTATCACCTTGTTATAGATCGAATATTTATTATACGCTTTGGCAATTGCACAGGCTACGATAGTTGGGTCACTTTTTCGCACGTGAGACCGTGACGCGCGAAAAAAAGGCCGATAAGAGAGTCAGTTTATAACTCGGTTGTTAGCTGCGGAATTAGCGCAATCGGTAGCGTTTTAGACTATCAGGCAGGGGAAGGTAGTTCGAATCGCGTCAACAATAAATCTGTGATTTTTCGAAATTCGATAAATTGACAATACCAATTGATGCTGTATTCAACGAACTAATACTACTAGAAAATCTCATTTGTGCATTTCACAAAACAAAACGGGAGTGTATTGGTAAAAGGACAACAGGGGAGGTAATGGTGTCACATTACCACACTATGACAAGGGCACTTATAAAATGTGCAGCGAAGAAGCCGCAGTAAATGCTTAAATGAAATACTGTGTTCATCGTATGATTTATTGAATTGTTCAATATATAGACGACATTTTGTTTTATAAATAATAAACAGTATTGTGTATTGGTGATTGTGGTTACATTAGTATGCGAAAGTTTTGATGTGCGTGTGATAGAACAGTGCGTTGTAGAAGTAATAATGTATTATAACTATCATAGAAATTTAGTGTTAATGGTAGTATTTGTTGTAGTTTAGTGTAAAGAGGCCTCTATATTAGTACAGGGATAGGAAGTATGTAGTATTTGTAATGCAAATATCAGTTTAGAACCATGAGTACACAGTATGGAGAAGCGAGTGAACGGGAGGAGAGATTGCGAAGGAGAAATATAGAAAAAAGGAATGGAAGAATTAAGACAAGGTAGACAATTTATTCAGGAAAGAAATCGTCCTGATCTGTCTGAAGTGTTTGAATCTTCATTACGCAGAAAGGAACGATATTCAGTTCCTAGAGAGAACTGCTCACCTCCTTATGTTCAACATCCCACGGAGGACAGTCTAGATGACTTTAATAGATTTCTAGACAAGGCAAGAATGGAGCTCAGAGAAAGGATAGAGAGCCTTGGTTCCAGTGTTGATGATCGTATTGCAGTAGATGAATACATTGATGATACAGAGCAAACACGAACTAAGAATTACGAACAGATCAAATCTGCCCAACCACCACAGGAAACGGAAATAGACGGCAGATACGCACGACAAACGCACATTGTTCGTAATAGAGACGATAAAGAACGTACGGCAATGGAATCGGACTTAAGACGGAGGCTGTTAGATCTGGAGGGTCGCGAAAGAAAGTACCAGCAAAGGGAAGAGAACATGTATGAGTACTTCAATCAAAACAATTTGAGTTTCAGCGTAGAGAAAGAGACATGAAACAATCATTTGATAGTAGAGAGCAGCGGTTAATGTATCAGGATTCGAAGTTAAGAGATATGGAAATGCTATTATCAGAGAGGATGAAGCAGCTGGAATCTAAAATGGAGATGCGAGAACATGATGTAAGAGAGAAAGGACGACAGACCAAACGAAATGTGGATATTGACACATTCAGATTGCCTGTATCTGAATGTGGGTGTAAAGCAAATTATGAGAAGGTACGGCGAAAAATAGAAGCTCTTGAAAAAGAAAACACATCGTTAGAACCGAGGTTTTCAAAAGCTGACACGTTATTCAACGATCAGAGAGATAATAGACACGACAGTTGGAGAGATGCAGTGCACATTACACTGAATATTTCATCATTTTCAGGAGAGGTCCTTGTTCCAAGAAACGAATCGTCAGTTGAGGATCTTTAGTTGGAAATAGAAAGTGTGAACATGATATATTCGGAGCACGTTATTAAACAAGGCCTTAGAAGAGCGCTTAAAGGTCGAGCAAAGAAAAAGATGCTGCATATGCATGCTGATGCGACCGTAAATGAGATAATGACGGAATTAGAAAACAATTTTGGAAATGTCGCTAGTACCGACACGCTGGTCTCGCGATTTCTGATCGCAGAACAGGAGACTGGCGAGTCTGTAGTTCAGTGGGGTCTACGTTTAGAAGGAATGTTGATGCAGGTGACAAGAAAGACAAAGATTGATGAATCGGAAAGAAGATCGATGCTAAGAAAACGATTCTGGCGAGGTCTTAAGAGTGAAGCACTGAAAAATGCTACCCGTGTACACTTTGAAAGCTGTTTACCATATGAAGAACTGAGAAACAAAGTGAGAGAAGAAGAATTCGAAATACAGCTGAGGAAAGATAAGGGCGCGAAACCGAAAGCCGAAAGCAAGGTGTCGGCACAGATACTAGCGAAAGTACAGCACTGATAGACCTACTAATGAAGAAAATAGAAAATTTAGATCGAAAGCTAGAAGAAATGAGAAAGGAAAGAAACGGAGAGGTAAACAGAACTACAGGAACCGGATCCGAGTCCAGACAGAGAGGCTTTCATAGAGGCGGATTTCGGAGACGCTTTAATTATGCGCAGAATAATCAAAACAACGACAAATCTGATGATAATGCCAATACCAATAAATCTTATACTGTGGTTTCTACGAACAAAATAATCGTATAATTACTACCGTACGAAACAATGACCATATCCTGTTTTGTTCGTAAGTCCACACAGGACCCAGCCGCCGTTACTGAGCCGTCTAATAAGGCGTCGAGCAGAATATGTGTATGTCCACGCGTTGTCCGATTGAACAACAGTGGAAGCACCGCCAGAGTTCCTGTCCGAATTTTCAATTTATCGGCCAAATCCATTAAAATTGTGCACAAAACCATCCTCTGTGAATAACAACCAGCAAAGGTACTTCGTTCATGGACACCAGAAATCCCAGAGTCGCAATGTAAAGCGAATGTTGAGCAAGTACAAACATGTACAGTAGATAGAGACACTTTCTTTGATAATCTAAAAATTGAGTAAAATCATTTAGACTTTGACAAGAACAGTTAAAAGACATGTTGTTTGAAATGAGAGATGTGTTCTCTCAAGGCCCTCTAGATCTTGGTAGTACCGATCTTGTTCGCCACACCATTAAACTCAATAATAACGAACCATTTAAAGAACCTTATAGGCGGGTGCCGATGGTCTTATAAACGAGGTTCATGAGCATGTCCAAGAAATGCTAGACATTGGCGCCATTCGCCCATCGTATAGTCCTTACTCATCAAATGTCGTCATTGTGAGAAAAAAGGACGGTTGTATTCGTTTCTGTATTGACTACAGAAAGCTGAATAGCCGTACACACAAGGATGCGTATGCTATTGCTCGCATTGACAACACTATTTATCTCCTTGCCGGTTCTCGCTACTTTACTAAGCTCGACTTAAAGTTGGGATACTGGCAAGTGGAGATGGCGGAGGACGAAAAAGAAAAAACAGCATTTAAAGTTGGCAGTTTAGGCTTCTTTGAGTTTAATAAGATGCCATTCGGGCTCTGTAACGCCCCGGCAACCTTCCAGCGATTGATGGAGCGTTGCATGGGGGAATTAAACCTCAAATGAATGCCTCATATACTTGGATGATATTATTGTGTTTAGCCATGATTTTTCTGAGGCAATACAGAGGCTAAAAACCGTCCTTCTGCGCTTGCGATCCCATAAGCTTAAGCTTAAAGCCTCAAAGTGCGAATTCATGAAACCGAAGGTTGTCTATCTCGGTCACTTAATCTCAAAAGATGGCAACAAAACCGACCAAAGTAAAATAGATGCGATACTGAATTGGGAAGTACCTAAAACTAGTAAAGAGGTCAGTAGCTTTTTAGGATTCGCCGGCTGTTATCGTAAATTTATACAAAACTTTGCCCAAGTATCCCGGCCACTCAACGACCTCTTGAAAGGCAAATCTGGAAAGAAACAAAGTAAAACGAAAACGGCTCACTTCACCTGGGGTGAAGCGCAACATAATGCCTTCCATTCGCTTGTTCACTTGCGTACGCGGACTATTCAATACCGTTTATGTTGCATACAGACGCGTCGTCGCATGGTCATGGTGCAGTATTGTATCAAGAGCACGACGGCGTCGAAAGAGTAGTTGCTTTTGTGAGCCGCAGTTTGAAGACATCCGAACGGAATTAACATGCAAGTAAGCTGGAATTTTTAGCTCGTAAATGGGCCATCACCGACAAATGTCACGATTACTTGTATGGTATCCCGTTCGATGATTTCAATGAAAACAACCCACTGACATTTGTGCGAAGCTCTGCCAAATTAAATGCTTGTGGGCATTGGTGGGTCGCCGCCTTGTCCAACAACGATTTCAAAATTCATTACAGGTCTGGAAAATTGGATGTTGAAGCTGATGCCCTCTCCAGGCTGGATCAGGACGTTATTCAAGCTGTCCTGGTTACGCATTCAACCCCTGTAGTCGTTCAGACCTATTAATACAATACCTGTGGACCACCGGAAGTACTGAAATCCGACGACTGGGTAAACGGTCAAAATGTTGACCCTATAAAAAATATCACGGGTTAAGGCGCTACTTTCTCTGAACTGGAAACCTGATCAAAGAAATGTGCGAGAGTTAAAAAGTATGTCAGAGTGCTCAAGAATCTCCATATAGATGATGGAATTCTTATGCACACAAGTAAATTCCATGATCAGCCTGTTCAACAAGTTGTTTTGCCCGAATTGGTTAGAATGCATATATTTAAAGCCTTTCATGATGATATGGGTCACAGGGGAGAGATCGGACAATATCTTTATTCAAAGAACAATTGTATTGGCCTGGGATGGATTCTGACATTATAAAATGGATCCGAGAATGTGACCGATGCATTCGTAGTAAAACTGCCCCTTGTATTGCCACCGGTCTAGTCAACATAACATCGACGGCCCCTATGCAATTGGTGTGCATAGAATTTCTGTGGTCAGAAGCATCAAAGGGAGATTACGAAAACATACTCGTAATAACTGATCATTTTACGAGATATGCTTAAGCGATCCCGACTCGTAATCAAACAGCTCGTACCACTGCAAAAGCCTTGTTCGACAACTACTTTGCCCATTACGGGTTTCCCGAAAAGTTACATAGTGATCGCGGAAAGAATTTCATGTCACGCGTAATAAATAGGCTATGTAGAATCGCAGGCATTAAACAAACCCGTACAACTGCTTACCATCCACAAGGAAATGGCCAGTCGAGCGCTTTAATGGCAAATTGCTACAGACGCTGCGTACACTGGACTATAAACAAAAAGCAGACTGGAAGTCCGCAGTACCAGCGCTCGTCCACGCATATAATGTGACATGAAAAGAGTGCACTGGTTACTCGCCATACGAACTTATGTTTGGGCGTACACCTCGTCTTGCGATCGACGCAGTTCTGGGTTTGAAAAGGCAGAGTGTCGGGGGCTCAGTACCTTCCACATACATTAAAGAATTGCAACACCACCTAGGTGCTGCATATAAAACAGCATGCCAAGTGACGCGTGAACGCGGAATAAAAGCAACAACAACATTATGACAGGAAGGTGCGTGAAACAGCTATACACATGGGCGAAATAGTGCTGCTTCGCAAGTATGGTTTAAAAGGAACCAACACAATTGAAGATATATGGGCAGAACATGCGTATATTGTGATTGACAAGCCTGATCCGACAACTCCGGTGTTTCGTATCCAGCGTGACGGCGCCGAAAGCATCGTGAAGACAGTTCACCGGAACCACTTACTACCAGTCCGTCATCTGCCACTAGATGTTGACTCAGCATCGGAAACATCTAATAAGTGCGACTCATCAGACGCCGAACCTGGTATGACGGATTCGGAACAGCCGTCGGGCAGCAGTACAGACAACAGGAAGTCGAGGTCACTCTATGTACCACCGCAGAAGAGGAAGCCGGGAGAGCCAGGGTTATTACCCAAGACGCGCAACACGGCCGCAAGCATGGATGAGAACAGGCGAATACTTAGTGTAAATGTGTATTAACACACCGTTACTGATTATTTACGATAACTGTGTAGTCTTATTCTTTTTTTATTAAGTTTTAATATGTCATGTGTTCAAACATTGTTATACATGTATTTTATTTCAACGCCATGTGCCCTAAATTTTAGTTTGAATCACGTATGTGAGATAAATACTTATACATTTGTTATCTCCATTATTAATATTGTTTTGTCAAGATCGGTTGCGTGTTTACTCCTCCATGGTTTAAACGCATTTCATTAATTATCACGGACACTCGCGATATTTTTGTTTTCGACTAAATCGAAAGCAGATGTCGAGAACGACATCAAAATGGGAGGAGGATAATATGTTACAGGGCGTTTATAATACGATTCTGAAATAAATATTCAACAATTATGCTTTGTTTTATTGTTACTTTAAAGCCCATTTTATATTAATAATCTGTTAATTTCACATTGTGCAGCTCAACTTTTAAATTAAAAATTACCTGCATCGAATGAAAGAAACCTGTCATTCGATACTTTCATTTCGTGCAAGAAGGATAATTATAATATTTATTATTATAAAAATACTTCTTACAGGTAATTATATTATATCTTTGTTTTATGTCTTATTGTATTAATTGTATTTGACATTGTTACAAATTGCTAGTAATTACTATGTATCATGATTATATATTATACTTCAATTAACTCGCCGTCGGATCACATTATTCTTGTTGTATTGTTGTATTGTTATTAGTCATTCGATACTTTCATTTCGTGCAAGAAGGACATTTATAATATTTATTATTATAAATATACTTATTACAGATGCCAAAAGAGTTTCTTCTGCTTTCTCAAAACAGATTATATAATAATTGCCACGATATAAAATCTACAACAAACCAGTCGGCACAAGTTTATGGGATGTTGAATTGAACGTTTTTTTTCAGTGTAATTGGAATTTGTTTTCAAATCAGCCGATGCAATGTTAGGATGTATTCATTTGGGACAACTCGCGGACAATTTTCACAAGCTACACAACTAACACAGCTACGCCGAAAATATATTCATTGTAAAGAGATCAGCACTGAAAATAATGCGTACATTATTGAATGCCCCTGGGGAAACCTGCTTAATTAAATAAAAGTATATAGTAACTATCGGACTTTCGGTGATGTTCATTTTTCGGAACTTTCATATTTCGCGAAAAAACAACAACGCTAATATAAGCATATGGCCGCCATCGGAATTTCGTGAAACAACATTTTCCGACGGGGAGAAATATACTAATCATATTATATTGTCCGCGTAGATATCGATATCTAAAAGCGCGGACATTTTCCGACGGGCAGACAGATACTAGATATAATTAATACATTTAGCAATTTTCGGGACAATCGGACGGCTGGAAAGCGGCACCTAAAAAGCTCGGAAATTTGCAAATTCTCCGACGGAATAATTGTGCATTAAACACTGCATAAAAAGCGAAATCTAAAAGCGCGGAACTTTGCAAATGTACCGACGGAACAAATGATCATTGTAGAACCATATTTTTCACAATTTATATGTTTCACATCTGTGAAAATTGAAATCTTGTTCTTCACAATCACATTCGTATATTTCACATTTTCTTTGAAGTTTGTGATTGCATCCAGTTTTTGATATGGAATAAAATCATATTTTTCTGTGATCTTCGCGCATACCCCTTTTTAGGCCAATCGCATTCTTCGCACTTAAAAAGGTGACAAATGAGATTCTATTCTTCACAACTGTGTAACAAATATGATTTGTGAACAATATGATTCTACAGAGCATTATACACTGCACAAAAAGCGGGTATCCATGGGTTACCCGCTAAATTGATTTGATGTATTCCGATACCTTGAAACGTTGACTACGGTGACATAGATGTGACATGTGCATGTTTTTATTTATGTTGTTCCCACGACATATTAAGTCGTGGGAACGAGATCTTATCTAGTGATAACGACACAATTATGGTAACAAAATATTAAGTCGTGGTAACGAGATAATTAACTCGTGGTAACAAGATATTAAGTCATGTGAACAATATATTTTATCGATGGAACGATATAAATAACTAGTGGGAACGACTAATTAAGTCGTGGGAATGGGATAAATAACTCGTGGTAACGACATAGTAAATAGTGGCAACGAGATATTTTCTTGTGGAAAAGACATAAATAACTCGTTGGAACGTGATATTAAGTCGTGGAATCGAGATATTTAACTCGTGGTAGCATGTAATGTCGTGGGAACCACATATGTTTGCCGAGAGAACGACTTAATGAGCCAATCAAAATCACAACTCCGACAGATTTCAAATACGATATTATGTAAGCAACTCCTGTATCAGCCATTTTGAAACATGCTTTTAAACGACGTGTATTTTGATTTGTTAATTATGTCGTTATCACGACTTATTTATTTCGTTCCCACGACTTATTATGTCGTTACCAGGAGTTATTTTTGTCGTTCCCACGAGAAATGATCTCTTTCCCACAAGAAATTATCTCGTTCCCGCAACTTAATATGTCGTTACCACGAGTTAATTATCTCGTTCCCAAGATTTAATATGTCGTTACCACAGTTAATTATCTCGTTACCACGAGATAATATGTCGTTACTACCACATAATTATGTCGTTCCCACGAGATAAGATCTCGTTCCCACGACTGAATATGTCGTGGGAACGACATAAATATAAACATGCACATGTCACATCTATGTCACCGTAGTTGATACAAAGATATCTATAAGTTTTCTTTAAACATGGTCGACGCAGGTTGTATACACAGAGTGGTATTTATAAAGGGTAAGCGATTTGAAAATATTACTTATTTATTAATAATAGTGTCATTAATGTGAATTTGGTTGGAATCAATTGAGGAAAATGGAGTTTTATTTGCAAGCATGCACTCTTATAAGCAACGGGGTAGAGGGACATTAAATACCAGTAAGGTTTAAAATATCATTTAAACGATTCGCCTCTAATTAGCTAATAAAAGCTGATTAACTACCCATTAATCCAAATTAGTATACGTAACATTCGCAGAAGAATCTGATAATAATAATAATATTAATAAAAAAACATATCATTATAAATATATGGTGCAGTGTACGTAGGACCATACATGTATTGTTCACAAATCATATTGTTCACAAAAATAGGATCTCGTAATACTCATTCTTTATATGTGTGAAAATGGGGATCTCATTCTTCAACCATCTCAGTCTCATTCTTTCACATGTTCTGAGCATTTTGTGATACAGTCCGGTTTTAATGATGATGGTGATGATTGTGATCAGATATCGTGTATTGATAGAACTTTATTGTGAAGAAAAAATGTATTAATAATAATGGTCATGATGATTTTGATCATGAAAATGAGATGGTGGTTGTGGTAGAGGTGATGATGATGAGTGTGATAGTGATCATGGTGACGATTATGTTTATTATTAGGTTACAAATAATGATTAATTATAGCAACACCAACTGACTATAAATGTGTTTAAAAAATGCAGACAACGCGACACCTGTCAGACATTCAGACATGTCTGACAAAAACTGAGGGTGTCTGACAAAATTTATTACACAACTTATACATATTTAATGCTAGTTAGACTTTTGTGTAATAAATACAGAATTATTACTACAACAATTAGCTTTATTCATTATGGTATGCCAAATAATTAAATGATAATCTATAATGTAACAGTGTTTATCATGTTTCCAACACGTGATGTATATACTTTACAAATCAATGTGTCTGGCAGCTGATTTTGAGGATTCGCGGGGTCTGAAAATGTAAGCCTCTAACACGCATATCCCATTAGTGGCCAATCACATTCTTCACACTAAAAATGTGACAAATAAAATCCTATTATTCATAGGTGTGTGAAAATAATTATGCTTGTGAAAAAATATATTCCTACAGATTTGTATCAACATGAAGACAATAATGATGAAAAGTAAAATCAATTAATGTTCACAGCTATAAACAAATTCAATGTGAAATAGTAAATGGAATGTCTATTTCCATTGTCTAGTATTGCAACTAATGATTCCATACTTAGTGCTTTTTCATATGGCTTAGATACTTTAGGCACTAAAACAAAAATAGAAAACATGGTTTTTGATTCTTTTCATATGATGCTTCGCAAAGAGAGAAGGCGACGAAAGCAATATTTATAAAAAATAATTTAGTAGCTCAAATAAGCTAAATTATGATCTAGTTAAGATGTTAGCAGTATTACAAGGACAATTAATAACAATGATATCAGTGAAACCGATGGATGCGGCCCAAACAACGCGCTTCGTCAAACAATATAAATGCAATAAGAGGGGCAGGCATATTAAAATGATTAAACATCACTAGGCAGGACCAAATCTGACGCCAAATGTGAACATGTCACATCCAATAATAATTTAATTTTCAATTTAGAAACATCGGAACAGTCCTCTAGAGGTACAAAGTTCATGTGTACTTTTACTTATATAAATACCCGACCCAACCCGCAAATACCCGACCAGAAGAAAGATACCGGACCCGTTGCATCCCTAGTTAATCCTTGGTTCTGCTATAAAAGCGCGCGAAATTTATGCTGACATGTACAACGTCACATCATCCGCATCGAAAGCGTGGGTGTATTAATTGCCATATAAAAACTTAGTAGCGCAGAGAACTGTGAGATATTTACCTTTGTTTAGATGTTTTGTAGCACATAACAACAAAATAATGTGTATGTATCGCGAACTATATGCAGCTAAAATTGCCTCTTAAAATAGTATGCACTATTTTGCGCAATGTAACCCGTCCGCAGCGTATTTGAACAAGTGTGTTCTTCGGTGCCATGTCAAAAACGATACACGCTCGAGATTAATGGTAATAAAAAACGGTGCTGCTTCGCCGACTGTCTAATAATAAATGACTTGCGATTACTGACACAGTTGTTGCGATTTCTAAAAATAGGTCATGTATTGTAAACACTTAAAGAAATAACAGATGTAAATTTAAATGTTTAGTATGAATAGCGTACTATTCGTTTTGTTCTATAAGACCCATGATGATGATGACCCAGATGGTACCTTCACGAAGTTTGAATGGATCTTCTTGTTGACCCGGGAAGTAGTTAAACATGCGATGAAACATTATATATCTTAACGGATGTGTTAGCCATATGTGCAAAATGTGTATTACAATGAAGATCACTGAGTTGCAGTTTCTTTAAAGAGACACTTAAAAGATGTGTGCATGCAAAAACAGCTTGTTGGTGGTGTGAACTTACATGTGTATGAACATGCATATTTTAATTACTCTCACTGTAGAATGAGTAAATTGATGAAGTTATTGCATGTATTTCATTTAGGAAGTGTTTGTGAGCAGTGCATGTTTGTAGATTTTGGCCAATTAATCCATTAGCATTTGATGTTAATTTTAAAT
Source organism: Congeria kusceri (assembly GCA_027627225.1). Lineage (NCBI taxonomy): Eukaryota > Metazoa > Mollusca > Bivalvia > Myida > Dreissenidae > Congeria > Congeria kusceri. The sequence continues at coordinate 52,012 of JAPFQT010000199.1, forward strand.
TACTGACATAGATGCCCTTCACAAAATATATTTTCCTGAAGTAATTAAGCATCAACTTGACTGAAGTGAATATCTGGCAGCTACATGTAGCTTCACAATTGTATATGCTTAGGGTTGCTTAAGTTTTAACTTAAGTTTACCAAATTGCTGCATTTTCTTAAAAGAACATTTACTTTTGTAAATTTAACGCGGCTTAGATAGAAATTAGTTGAAAAAACAACATTATTCTCATTGATCCAAAAAATAAAGCTTAAACAAACTTACATAAACAAGACACAACCATTGAAATGTACGTATTACGATACATTTTGGACCTAAACATACTAGTTTATCATCCATGTACATGTATTGAAAATAAATACATAGTCGATATAGTCAATGTATATACCTACATTAAAGTGCACACATTTAACTAATAGAAAGAAAAAAAGTAATACATAGATAACTGTAAATTTACACATTAGGAAAACAACAATATGGAATGTAATAAATTATATATTGCAACAAAAACACGTTAGTACATTAATAATGTAACAGTAAAATAGGTTGAATATGTAACACAAGTATCACAACCCGCCAAAAGGAAATAAGTAAAAAAATATATATCGCGCATATAATGAAGTTAATTATTACAATTTCACTCGAGGATACTCTCTAGTATTACATTTGCATATCTTGTATACATAATTGTCTTGCGGAGAATGTCTTCTTTTAAGAATTCATAAGCTCTGATAATTTGATCATATTAAGAACTTACTCTGATGATGGTATTTGCATACGTCCATTACAGTAATTTCGTAATTGAAAATGAACTTTTTTGTAACATAAACCCTGCTGTAAGCATATCATTAGTACTGCTGCATAAATTATGACAAAATTGAAAATTGGTATTAAGACAGACTTATGCAAGGGAGCCAAATATTGCTCGGTTGCTCACAAGAGTTTAATATATAATATTTGATAAAGCCTTGTACAAATTTAATAGCATGTTCAGACATGTTTAAAGTGAAATGTTGAACCACTGCCACCACTGTTTTATAGCAAGACAAATACTTTGAAGAAAGTTGGTGGATAGACATCCAACGAATATTTCTGTGAATTAATTTCAAAATCCAGTCAGTGGTTTCAGACAAGAAGTTTTTCAAGTTTTCAGTATAGCCATTGAATGAAAACTGTTTTACCCCTGGCGGCCATGTCAAAATAATTTGATTTTGTTTGTAACGGGTCATGTAAGGGATTAGATCAAATTACTTTGAAATCCAGTCAGCACTTTCGAAAAAGTAAGTTTTCAATATAGATAGATAGATATTTTATTTCAGACTTGTACATTGTACATCGTCTACAACACATAAAATAATATAAATACAATGTCAACGTGAAATGCATGGGTTAACAATATTTTGGATATTAAATAATATATTTAAAATTAGTTATTCAATATATACCACATTAACCTAACATACTTGTATATACTTGTATATATGTATTTTATTTGCTATCTGAAATATATAAGACTAAACATGTTTGCAATGGAGATGAGCATTTAGGCAAAAGTGTTATGGAATGCAGAACGTACACTCAAAGCTTCTTTTAAAAACATACAAAGATTTATAAGTTCAGTTCTATTATTAGTTTTCAACAATTGGACATATTTAAAAACCGATGGGCGTGCACGGTATTTTAGTTTAACATATTTATTTCTTAGATCAGAAAAGCAGGGACAAATACAAATAAAGTGATATTCGTCTTCGACGTCAAACTTGTTATTTTGTAAACAATATAAACCGTATCTTTCATTTCTAGGTGTATTATTTCTATTATATCTACCGGTCTGAATCCGTAAAGGATGAGCAGACATTCTCAATCTACACAGATAAAACCTTAGGCTTCTCGGGACAACATTTAAATATATTTCATATTCTATAGAAGTTTTGAATTGTCTATAAACATCCAGCATCGAACTATTCTCGAGTAAATTAAACCATTCCTGTTTAAATGCATCAATTACTCTATTTTTAAAGGTACTTATACATGTTTTAACATCTATGGAATGTACATTATCAAATACAAAAGATAATCCGTAATCGTTTAACAATTTTCTCAACTGAAATACCCAGTTACGATTACCATAGTCACAATCAGCTACAGCTTGAACAAATACACGTTTTAAAATAATGTTATCCGTGGATACAATTTTAAGCCAATACTTGACAATACGAACATATCTGCTTATATACAGGGGGTATCTGCCCAGTTCACCGTAGACAGCGGCGGTGCAGGTATTAGAAGGAACATTTAACAATCGTTTACAAAATTTCAAATGAACTCTTTCAATTTCTTTACTTCTGGTGTGACCCCAAAGTTCAGACCCATAGCTTAAAATTGAACCTACAAACGAATCAAACAATTGACATAATAATTTTGGTTTTAAGTCATACATTTTACATTTAGTAAGCAAAATATTCATTGCCTTAAGAGCCTTTCCAACCAGATGCTCTTCATTTAGGTTAAAACTACCGGTATATTTAAACACCAGTCCAAGGTAATTAAAATTATCTACTACTTCTACTGGTTGGCCATTGTAAGACCAACTTTCGGTGGGCAAAAGCCCACCTCGCTTTCGGAAAACCATAATTTTTGTTTTTTCTACATTAACTTGCAATCCCCATGTATTGCAGTACTCGTATAAATAATCTAAATGAGTTTGAATTTCGTTTGGAGATTTACCAACAATAGCCATGTCATCAGCAAAGAGTAAAAGTAACAAAATTATATCATCAATTTGTAGACCTGAGTCAATATCATTTTGCAAATACAGTTCTAAGTCCTCAACAAAGAGAGAAAACAACAGAGGAGACATTACCTCCCCTTGTCGTAGTCCTACTGCATATACGAAGTAATCAGAATAGGAAGACAACGATTTTACACATGATTTTACTTTTCCGTACATATCGCGCACAATTCTTAGGATCTTGCCTTGAATTCCTGATTTGTACAATTTAAACCATAACCCATTTCTATATATAGAATCGAAGCATTTCATCATATCGACGAAAATGACGTATAAACGCTTGTTTTTATATGAGTAATGTTGTATTAAAGACAAAAGAATGAACGCAGCATCAATAGTAGATCGCCCTTTTTGAAATCCGAACTGCGCGTCCGAAATAAGATTATTTTCATTACAAACTTGTTCGACACGGTTATTCAATACAGTTGTAAATAGTTTAGATAGGCAGCTCACAAGCGTAATCCCCCGATAGTTATTAACGTCATTAACCGGACCCTTTTTGTGAATTGGAATAATAATACCTTCTGCCCATGCGTCTGGAAAATATCCAGAGTTAAGAACTGTGTTAAACAAGTCACATATATGCGAAGACAATATATCAACTGTTTCAATGAAATATTCATTTAACAGATAATCAGTACCGCTTGATTTGTTACGCTTCAAAGATTTAATAGCTTTTACGATTTCATCAACGCTGATCGGCCTATCAAGTTCAGGGTAAACATCATTAGGCATGTTAAAATCGTTTTGCTCGTTAAAAGTTTCTGATTCCTCATTTCTGCAATTAAAAAGATTACTGCTAATATTTTCAAAATATTCGCGAAAGTCCTCTAAGGAAATATCTTCAGAATGTTTACGTGATCGGGATTTAAAATGTTTCCAAAAATCTTTAGGTTTAGATTTCTTCATCTGTTCAAGCTCAAGCATTTTACTTTTATAATGTAAACGTTTCTTTTTCCTAACTATATTTTTATACCTAGCTTTACATTCACATAAATTAATCCTGTTAGATTCAGTTCTCTGATAATTAAATAATTTAAGAGCGTCAAAATAACAAGAACGCGCTGTTTTACATTCATTATCAAACCACACATTTTTAAATTGTATACTATCTTTGAAACACATTTCATCTTTAAAATAGCACGTTTTACAAAACAGGGGATCTGCTACGCTTCGTATTGTATTAGTAAAATCATTTAGCATATTATTAACAGAATCTCTGTTTGAGCAATCAACGTTGTCCACAATAGCATTAAACTTGATCAAATTACCTATAATTCCTGAGCGAAATTGCTCCCTAGAATGCACATTCCACTTATATTTCATTTCCGCATGACTAGTTTTATCACGTCTATTTTTATTACAACACAATGCAAAGTTTACTGGGGCGTGATCGCTCCATTCATTAAAACTATCAATACAAAAACGAGATAGTTGTGAAAAATTACAATCGGCAGTGAGCAGATAATCAATTACAGAACAGCCGTTATGCGACAAAAAAGTATACTGATTTGAGTTTCCTAGCCGGCCATTAACAATACGCATACCGGTTGCCTTACAAAAGTCTAGCAACTTAATACCATGATTATTGTGCCTTTGATCTAACGAGGCCCTGCTAGGAGTACAATCTGGACTATAATCGATTTCATCGATGCAAATATTCACTCTATCATGCAAAATATAATCATTCTTTTCACCAACACGACTGTTAAAATCACCGCATATATAAATTGCGCCCTTATTATCATAATCTGAAATATCGTTTTCTAAAATTTGAAATAAGTCAACACTTAAATAGTTATAGACTGGCGAATCCTCACCCCAAATGTAAACGCCACATAAAAAATATCTTGTTCCATGTTAAAAAATACATGATCTAGTCTTAACCAAATTATGGCGTCATAATGATTTTTTATAATTTCTATACCGCCCTCTAAATAATCCCTGTAACAAAGCAATAGACCGCCACTACTTCGTTTGGCATTTCTATTTTGGAAAGTCCTGTAAAAGTTATGGGTAATATAACCATTTAGTTCTACGTTAGAATTTGATTTACACCACGATTCATACAAAAAACAAATGTCAGAATTTGCCAATATCCCAACAAAATCAACACTTTCCTTCTTATCTTGCGACAGACCATTAATGTTCCACGATAAAACAGACAGTTCATCTCCTGCGTACCCCTACTGCTTTATCGGCTGTCCATTGATGTACAGCGTATCATACGCCAACCAAGCACGCTTGCCCTGTCGCTTTGCCTCCTTCATTTGTGGAACGAGACGTCGACGCTTTTCTTGCACTTCCGGGGGAAACTGTTCATACACATTATAATTTGTGCCCTTAAGTTGTGGCCACTGACGCCTGACTAGCTCCCTGTCCTTATAAAATGCAAATTTCGCCACAATTGACCGTACCTTACCATGCACTGGCTGAGAAGGGGTACGATGCACTCGCTCGAGTTGTAGCCCATCCACCGTCTCTTTAGGGATTTTAAGCTTTTCATGCATATGTTCCCTAAGCTTACGTTCGGTGATGACTTGGGATTCATTACCCTGGGAGTTATCCTCTTCAATTCCAGTGAAGACCAGGTTGTTCCGCATTGATTGGGATTTTAGGTAGGCAACCTCGTCACTAAGCTGCTGCCGCTGCTTTTCGATATCCGCCACTCGGGAATCCAGCATACCAACTCCTACGTCGGCGGCTTCTACCTTGACTTCTAGGCGAGTTACCTTTTCGTCCGTGCGCTTACATCGGTCATCAAGCGCCAACCAGACCTTCTTAAGCTCACGCTCAAAGTCCGTAACGTTCCTTTCAAGAATATCAATAGTGTCTAGTCGCTTCTCTATTTTAGTTAACCTTTCATTGAAGCTGTCTGCAATACTCTTCATATAGTCCATGAGATCCCTATTGGTTGGCTCTCTTCCGCTTTCAGCCATCTTGTTCTCACTACCACAATGACCATTAAACACGCTAGAATCCACAATATCAATACTACTATTACTTTCATAAAGAACTGAGTTTGCAATGCCCAAGATATCGCTAACGCTGATGCTCACATCCTCACACTCATCAGACGGGCCTCTATGTTTTGATAGTTTACACTTACTTGTATTGTCCGAAATATCCGAAGTACTTCCACTACTATTTCTGTTTTTTCGTTTAGCCTTTCTAACTTTGCTCATAATTAACAAACTGAGCAATTTATAAAAATAAACACATTGTATGAATCCACCACTTTTACACTCACAAAAGCTCAGTTTATTAAGAAAAAAACAATTTTTTCACTCCCGATTCAAAAACACATCTTTACCGCGCTATCACGTGACACTAATTATTAAACAAACTGCCCCACTCTTAGAGGTCGAGTTTTTTAATAAATCAACATGATGTAAAGGATGCTGCTAAAGAGTCTCTCAAGGAACATTTTTTTCAAATTAAAAAAAAAAAACACCAGCCAGTGGTTTCAGACAAGATATGCAAAAGTGTTTTAATATTTAGGTGAACATGGTAACGAGAGTTTTCCATATATTCAAATGAATTGAAGGACTCTGTTAAAGGACCACCCCGGGAACATTTCTGACACAAATCTGTCAAGCCGTTTCAAAGAAATTGTTTAAGTAAATTGTTGACGACAACTTAAACGGACAGTGCCTGACCAGAATAACTCACCCTTGAGCACTTTGTGTAAACAATCAGTGTACATAATAATAGGGCCATAATTCTTCATTTTAGCTGTGTAAGTAAAGTTTTAAGTGATTATTCTATACAAATTGTGATTTTGATTGTTTAATTGTCGAATTATTTCTCATATTTTTATTTTACTATTCCTCAGTCTTTGGATTTTTACTTTTGACTTTGGTTCCTAGAATTTTCCGAGATCTTATCACAATTTTTAAATTCCTTTTCAATTGTTCCCTGTTTCCAGTGGCCACCTGGAACATCATAAACATATTAATAAATCAAGCCTTGAACATCTGGTCCAGTTTTCCCTAATGCATTCTTAGACTTAAGACAAAACAATAGACAAAGACTCGAGAAAAAAATGGGTGTTAGCAAATATGCCGGGTACCAATGTTGCTTAAGTCGAATTTCTAAGAATTGATTGATGAATACGGGCCAAGATATAATGATTTTATTGCATATAACAAATTAAAAATTTCATAAATTGAAACTGGTAATGTTAACATATGTCTTCATTAGATTAAAATACAATTAACCTTCCTGCTTTGACATATTTTTGCTCTTCTTACCACTTCATGACATCCAGGATGCACACAATGTCAACATTTACTGCAATAAACATGTTTATTTTAAATACTGTACTTTAACATTTGCCACAATCAGCTTTATTTCTTGTGTACAACATTTTTTTAACTGAAAGTCTTCCTAATTTTTTTTAATGTGCATTTAGTGCCGAGATTTAATGGTTGTTTTCTAGACAAAGATGTGCCATTATAAGTTTAATCAATTAAACTTACAATTTGTTGTTTCAGCATTGTTACTTGGATGAGGCGTTTTGATTGCATGCATGCATATCAATGCAATCACAATACATCAATGTATATATTGTTATATTTAAAAATAAGAAATGAATACCACAATATTCAAAGACACATTGCTACAATAGCAATTCATGAGTAAACAACTGTGATCATAATTATGGCAATCCCTCATTTTCGGAGCATGAAAATTTCAAACCTGTAGTTTTGTTGTGTTGTTCTCTTAGCAAGCATGTCTCATAATCTTCTTCTGCAGCTTGTAACCAATACAGTAATAATGTTATATTCTCTGTTCTGTTTCTGTTTTAAAGAAATACAATAATAATTTATATGAACAAATAATGCCTTAAAGATGAAATACGTATTTCAGGTTGATATCTGAGGTTTCAAAAATACTTAGTAAGGCATAAACAATATGTTCGTTTCGGATTACATGACCAAACAAAAGGATAGGTATGTACGAAGGGATTATTTCATTAAGTAAATGGTCAACTTGAAGATTCTAAAACTGAACGAATATTCAAAAGATATATGTAATATCCTTAAACATTGTTTTGAAGTGGACGCTATCAAAACATAATACTAACTAAACCAAAAAACAACAAGAACAACAATCAATTATAAAAAACAAATAAATAAAAGAAAAAACAAATCTGACAGAGTCAATAAAATGTTATAGAATTATGTCATTTTCAGGGTAGGTTGGGTACGTGAAACAAACATAATTTTACGCCTAACACGAAGAATGTCGGTTGAAGAGTACCCAAGCGTACCAGGATAGAGCGTACGAGTATCAGATGGACTTTGTCACATCTTATCACCAGGGTGCGAACAACATGTAACAAAAGCGCTGACAGCGTAGAAAGACGGTCGTCGTAATGAAAAGGTGTCAAACAAGAGGACCACCTACGGGTGCTTGACGCTCGACTTTCTCGAATTTTGACAGCGTATTAAGACGGTCGTCGTAATGAAAATGTGTCAAACAAGAACACGGCCTACGGGTGCTGGACGCTCGACTTTCTCGAATTTGATAGTATTCTGGCATTTTGAAGTGTGTTGAATTTGAAGTAAATAACTCTTATAGATCATTAGAAATATGACCTAAAGCGAAAGTTCTAAGTTGAAAACAAGGGCAATAACTCCACCAAAATCCTTGATATAGGTATCTCGTCTTGTATACATAATAGGTTAATGACTGTGATCAAGTATTTTGAGTTTCAAATCAATACATCTTATAGTTAGTGTGAAATATGCCCTAAAGCGAGAATGCTAAGTTGAACAATGGACAATCACGCAAAAGAAATCATGATAAAGTTACCTACGCTTGTCTACATAATGAATTCATCACTGTGATCAAGTACTTCGAGTTTCAAGACAATCCCTAATACAGGCATTGAGAAATTAGACCTAAAGCTAACAGTTGAAAAAAGGGTGATACCTCCAACACAATCCTTGAAATATTTAACTCCTCACGTCTACATAATGTGTTCAGCACAATAAACAAGCATCTTGAGTTTCAATTTAATGTCTTTGTTAGTTATTGACAAATTATATATTTAACAAACAGATTCCTCAATGTTGAAAGTTATACGTACATCAAGACTAGATGACTCTGGAAATTCAAATCACATTGTTACCTGCCTTGATGTAATGAATTGCCCATTTGATAGTGAACTAGTACTGAATGTTTCAAATGGATATCTTTGATAGTTTTTCAGAAATGGACTCTGACAACCATCTTAACGAAAAACATGTAACCAAAAAACTTAACTAACGCAGAGGCTGACGCTGATGCAGAACACAGAGTAAAGGCATTAACTCGGCTTTTTCTTCAAAATGTCTAGCTAAAAATAGATCAAATACTGCATGCGCGTTAAAAATTCAAGTTCTAATTTTCAATTATTGAAACTTAAGTTTGGTGTCAATGTGGTGTATGGGAAAATCACAACGACATTCCAGTAAGATTTTAAGTTTTACTAAATACAAAAGTAAGAACAACGACCGTGAAAATTCCACGAAAACCAATGTTACCAACGAAATGCAGAAAAGGCAGCACCATAATAAAAGAAAAGATGCAACGTAAAGCTCATTATGACATGCCTAGAAATACATAACCTAAATTTGTTCTTGAGCCATTGAGCAAAAACCATTTTATTTCATTTTTGGTGACAGTGACCTTGAACCCACACACCCGATATGCAATAGCAAGTGAGATCTCAATATAAGGCATCTACATATAAAATTTCATTACAATAGCCAAATTTGTACTCAATTAAATGAGCATAAACCGTATTTCTATTCTTAGTAAGGGAGACCATGACCTTGAACCCACCCATCGAGTATACGATCTTAGGTGAGGTCTCAATATAAGATACGAATTATTAAGTTTTATTAAGTTACAATTGCTCAATTTGTACTCGCGTTACTGAATGGAAACCATATCTCTAATTGAAATAAAAATGGTGACCTTGTCCTGGAACCCATTTTTTTCTGTTTTTAGTAATGATAACCTTGACCCCACCCACCGTATCTGCAAACCCAAGAGAGGTCTCGCTATAAGGTACCTGCATATGAAGTTTCAATACGATATATCTCTATTTCTCCTTCAGCTATTTAGCGAAAACCGTTCTTTTTATTTTTAGTAATGGTGACCTTGACCTAATCCCCACACACCCCATATTCAACCCCAAGCGATGTCTCACAAAAATGTGTAAATGTATGAAGTTTCATAACAATAGCTTAATCTCGAGTAAGTGAGTCGCAACTAAATGTAGACGACCACCCGCCCGACCGCCCAACGACATAACAATCTACTAACCGATTTGTTTCTTTGAAACATTTCGTTAACAAATAACATGACACATATCAAAATAAAAGCAATGCCATGCAGTTTGTCAGACGAAATTACATAATCACAAGACACTCAAGCGCACATTTAATGCAGGCCAGCAAACAACAGACAGTCTTGATTGTTCATGCACATATTTTAAAGTGAAAAAGATATGGCACTGTTGTATAAAATATGTGGGCAACTTGTTTATAAACTCATTTCTAGAGATATATATTACATGGAAGCATGTTTTGAATGTTAACAACCAGACCAGTTGGAATAAAAAGTATCTCTATCTGAGTATATTGTTTTGCACCATTGTAGTGGCACGTGGACCTAACTACTGAGCATACATGTGTATTTGCTTCCCACTGAATCCGATCTACTTAAAAAAATATTCATTATGTCTTAGGTTGTTATTCCTATCTATCATTTTTCCTTGAAACGTTTTAAACTAGTTGAAATTGCTTCGATGCTGTGCCTTTTTGTTAACAAAAATCATTTCACAGAGAAATTTGCAACATAAATGTTCACACATAGACATTTTATCCGACATTTTCATGTAAGTATAAATAAGTTTTGGTTTCCCTTAGGAGCTTTGTGAATACCAGTCCACACATTAATCTATCAAAAGTGAACATCAGCGGTTATCATTACAGTTACTGTCATATTAAATAATAGTTTTGTAGCAATTCAGTTGCCTTTTCCATTATGGCAAAACAAATACAAAATACAGTAATACATAGGACCCTTTACTCCAGTTTAATGTAACCATATAGTGCTCATGCATGCATCCTATATCGCCTGCTTATAACGTTGTCACTATCAAAAGTGTGTGTAGACAAAGTACAATGAAGTTTGCACAAAATAACGACTCTTTGTACACAAATATTAAACATGAGACCATCAATGAGGAATAGTGCACTGTGCTGCAAAAATTGATAACTACATAAGTCTAAATTAGTTTGTTGCAAAGATGGACAGATTTCCAATTGTGTTATTGTTGAAAGATGAACCTAATTTAAAGTAGAAGAACACATTTAACAAATATGGTTTCTAAACATTTCATAGGCAGTTATTTTAAGATAAAAGATAAAAGCTGTCCATAGCACACTAATACAATTCATGGTTAATGTTCAAGTTGCTCTCGATAAGAAAAATCTCAGATCGTGAGGATGATTTCCATAACGTCGATCAGACATAACATAGGTGTACCAACAGCGAAGGTTTCTTTTGGACTGTCCGCAGCTCAATGATCTCCACAATACCGCGGCGCCCACTCCTCTCTCTTGGGTTATTCTCTGTCAATCAGCAGCCTCAATAGCCTAAAGAGACGATATTGAGATTAAAACAGTTTGCACTCATTACCTGTAGATATAGTAAGACATCTTAACAAGAAACAAACAGCAGTAGGTGAAATGTTTTCACAGAAAGTTAAACGTCAGAGCCATTTTCACAGCGGAAAATCATACATCAAACAGACAGTATCCAGAAGATTGCAATATTTTCTTCCAGACTCAATTATATAATGTCCTTAACATATGTACCGGACAACAACCAGTTTCTTATTACAAATATGATTTGAAACAATTCCCAATTTTAAAGTATTTCATATTTTATTTTTGTGAGTCCTGTACCATGATCCATGCTTGTAAAAAATTGATACATGTTTGTACTAGTAAGTTTGTATATGTTATTGTGTGCATTAATTTTCACAAAGCACATTATGTTGATGTTATCAATATGTGCTATTTGGTAATTATCATTTGGATTTTGAAAGTGTTAACAAGCTCGCGTGACAACATGTGCAGTTTTTGTGCTTTATCTATAGCGTAGAGGAACAAAAAATGTTTCGACATAAAGAAATACATCTTTGGTATAAGTTTTGCAAATTTCACCTAAAGGCATATGTGATCCATCTATCGTAGTTCTTTCAGAGATAGGGGCGTCTCCCCATTGTGCGTGTAAATGACAGCATATGACATAGTAACATATGTTTCGGGAAGGCGAGGCACATCACATTTCAAAGTGGTTACTGGCTACTGAATCTGAAATTTGAAACGACTGTTTGTAATGCTACATCTTTGCAGAAACTGTCATCAAGCATGAATTGAAATGTTTATAACTGTTTGATTTAGAACAATCAACTGGCAAAATTAAATATTTTATAACTTTTATAACTTTCCGTTTATGCTAAATGCCGTTTGGCGCTTGTGAAAGCCAAGTTGAATCGCTTTATGCTTGGCATCGGTATTCCCGCGGTATTTCTATTTCCGCAGTAATCGCTTATCTTCGGATTTTCATCACACATGCCATAATCTTTTCACACCAACACGGGACATTGAACAAAAAATCGGCAGGACATCTGACATTTTAGCGGGACACCTTAATATATTGTCATTTTGTTCCGGGGTACATGATCGCGATATAGCCGGACCGCGACACAAACTCATGTCAGGTCTTTCATGTACATATGTACATATGCATGTATACACTAGCCTAAACGTAAATATTAACGTAATTAATGCACTTGCTTCGTTGTTATCATCCGTAATGTGTTAAATTCATATATTCATTATTAACATTGACGGCTTTGTTTGTAAAAATATTTCATAGCTCCTTGTAATTAATTTCGAATTGCGTTGTTATAACGCATATAATGAACTCAAATCCGACACGTCTATTGAATGTTAATGTTCATTTGTCGTAAACACAAATTATACGCCTACTGCTGGCAAAGTACCTTAATCCGAATACTTTTGTTATTTCTTGGACGATTTCTCTGGATAATCGCATCAAATGAAAATAAAAAAAGTTTAAGCATAATAAGTTGGGTTTAATCTTAAAATTTGGTCAAAATCTTAGAGTGAATTCTGTCTTAAAGTAACTGAATGGTGTGTTTAACAAAATCCCGTAACTTGTATCAAAATACAGCTGGAGTGTACCTAAATCCGGACACTATGTAGAAATATATTTTATTCAAAACAAAAAATAATAAAAATAAACATTCAACTTCAACTTGTTCGTCAGTTATCTTGTTCTTCTTCGTTTACATTTTTCTGGTGTTTACTTTCAATATTTGTTCTGTAAAGCTTGATTTATCGGATATGTGTTTTGATTTCAATCCCCCACAGGCAAATGTTTGCATTTGAAATGAAGAAGAAAGAATAGTAAGTGAATGAATGAAAACATTGTTGAGATACGTGCGTGCATCAACTGATACCATAGAATTATAGGTCTTGATCGGTCAAACACATTTATTCTCAGTTGAGCGGATTTTGGTACTTCACCAGTAAAGATAACGCGAGTACCTATTTATTTGTTGTTAATGTGGTTTCATTTCCAATACCTAATGACTTTAAAATCTATGTTTCGGAAATGTATATCGCGATCGGATTCTTCCGGTTCCGGGAGTTTATACATAGGTCCCGTTTTCAATAACGATGAACAACGCTAAGCGCATATGGTAACAGAGAACCGAATTCTTGCATTGTATTGAACCCAAAGACATTATAACGGAATAGGTGTAAATACAGCGCGAAACAAACCGTCATCTGTAATTACGTCGATACCTTCATTTTATTACCAATATTTATTACTCAAACTTACTATTTTATAATAAATGTTGTTGAAAACTAGGTTGCTGTAATAAATATGTATAAGTATATAATTCAATATTTTTACTGGGTAACTTGATGGTAAGCATTTGTAAAAACTTGAAAACGTTGATAAATTAGACCTATATATAGCTACTGCAATATGAAGTTACATGGGACAAGAAGAGCCAAATAGTTAACTGTTTTGACGAGTAAAACAACAAATAGCAGACAATAATATTTTATTCTTGAAATGAACACGAAAATTCTATTCAGTGATAATATAGATCTAGGCCTACATCACAAACGAAATTGTGTGATCTATGTTGAAATGTATTTATATAGCATCTTCCTTTTAATACATGTATAAATACCCAATGTAATTATTTAACTGTCAATTCTATAAATGTTTTCGCCGTTTTCTGCAACAAGGTATTTACAATTTCTTTAAAAAATAAACCTATCTACAAAATGAACTCGAGAGATACTAGCCACCGGAACATCACAGTAATGTCATAGTATCTATATACGCCACGAAAATAAAGCAATTATATGTGCATCTATCTAATTACATGGATCGAATATTCTTTGAAAAAAAATAAAAGCCAAGTGTTCATACAATCTAATCGTCAGCATTCTGTAACTGTTTAGAAAATGCATTGATCAGGTTGCGCTGTTCGAAATTATCAAATTTCAAGTAACATTACAGGTGCTTCAAGTAAACACAAAACTGTACAAATATTACATCTGTATTATGCGAGTCTAGTCTATTTCTTGTTGATTTTCCCGACTTAGGTAAAAACATTTATTAAGTAATTTATTATTTCATACAAATAATATTTAGAGTTAACATGCACAATATCATGTACTTAGTGTAAATCCTTTGTTCTGCTAGAAAAGCGCGCGAAATGTATGCTGACATGTACAACGTTACGTCATCCGCATGGAAAGCGTGGGTTGTATTAATTGCCATATAAAAACTGTGTACCGCAGAGAACTATGAGATATTTACTTTTGTATAAAAGTTTCGTAGCGCATAACAACAAAATAAGGTTATGTATCGCGAACGATGTGCAGTTAACATTGAGTCTTAAAATAATATGCACTATTTTGAACAATTTAACACGTCCTCAGCGTATTGAGCAAGTGCGTTCTGCGGTGCCATGTCAAAAACGATACACGCGCTAGAGATGTGTGGTTTTAAAAGATGGCGCGGCCTCGCCGACCGTCTAAAAACACATGTATACAGGGGGTGGTACGCTCCATCCTAAATTGGTACGCTTTGGCACTGGTACGCTTCGAAAACAGCACGCTTCATCCTGCACCCAACAAGAATACCTTCTTCTGGTAAAATTAATTAAATTATGGTTATTAACTGCATTTTTTTCTTTTTGTAATCATTTAGTATTGAAAAGACATCAAGGTAAATATGTGATGCTATGAATATGGTCTCCATATAAACTCAGTGGGAAAAGCACTTGCCGGGTTTGAGTCCTGGACTGGCTGTACAATGTTCTCACCCTGTAACATTTGTTACCAAACAAGGGGTAGTGACAATACCAAATACTGTAAATCAACGCAGCTTGTACCAATTTATTCTCCAATATATGAAATCTTGTTTAAGATGAGAAACTTGTTGCAGTACAAACCTGGTCAATATATTCAATCAATGGGGGCAATCACCCTCGAACCGAGTCTCTTATTTAAGTCCCCGACTCAACTGGCAGCATTATTTTCTTTCCCTGTGTTAGAATCACTGCGAAGTTAAATAATGATCAAATGTAATTAAAATCTAAAATCGCTTGTTATCATTTTGACATTAACGTTTAGAGTAAAACAATGTCCGGAAAACACTCCAGTTCGAAAAATACACGTCTGCATAATAGCATATAACGTTGGAGTGACATATAAATAAAAGCATATGCAATGTGTGTATATCTTAATTAATATAACTGTAAAATAACAAAATAAACGCTAAGTTACAAATAGTATACTGACATACTGTGGTGCATCCTCTGATTGCTGTTGTTGTTGTTGTTGTTGTCTATGAATGGGAAAAGACACACTTTTTGATTGGCCAGTTCTAGATATCGGAACCAATCAAATCAATTTAGCGGGTAACCCATGGCAACTCGCTGTTTATGCAGTGTTTAATGTTAATCTGAAAACGGCGGAATGTTAACATTTTCCGGCGAACAGAAAGATACAAATTACATAGCAATTTTCGGGACATTTGTTCCGACAAGTATATTGCGAAATCTAAAAAGCGCAGAACTTTAACATGTTCCGACAAGCAGATACTAATTACATAGATATCTAGCAATTTTGCAGGACATATGTTCCGACTGGTACAATTCATTATTTCCGTCGGGAGATTTGTTGCAAAAGTTCCCGCTTGTTAGAAATGTTGATTCCCAAAAAATCCCGAAATTCCGTCGGCAATCATATGCTTATATAATCTATTCGGATGGAGTCGCGGTACGGACGGTGTCGCAGTAAACAATAAACGTCATGTTGTGGACATTTGTAGTCAACAAAACCCACATGTTTTTCTTGTCTCGGCTTTTTATTATGGAAACTATATGAAAATGCAGAGAATATTGCAAAGTACATTCTTTCTTGCTTAAACATGCTTATTTAATGCATTTCTTCAAAGAGGCTCATCCGATTTCATTGCGAAATTTAATAAGATGTTGTTTTTACTCTGTCGTCTGTGCCAAATTAGTAGGAGTATTTCCCCGTGGGGTTTATGCATAAGTTATTTCCTGTCCGGTAGTTAAGGATGTACTGAACACTATTTATTTTTCAAAACTGGCAATAATTGCTTCCCTTGTTACCGCTTACCGCGACTCCGTCGTTAAAGTGGTCAATTTTAACCTATATACTGTGTTGTGTGGTTTGGTGTTTTGCAGGTATTCCAAATGAAATAAATACTTTTTCTGTTGATGTCCATGTGTGTTTAAGGCGTTTTTACACCTTGTAATCGTTTATTAAAAGTTGTAAGTGTTATCTTTCCATTTTGGTTATTCAAACAATCGTTAGTACCGCGACTCCATCGGAACACAGCGTTGTTTCTTTTTTTCGCGAAATATTAATGTTCCGAAAAAAGAAAATCTCCAAAAGTCCGATAGTTACTCAATATTTTAATGTTATTTAGCGGGGGTCCCCAACGGCTTGTACATTACAAGGCAAATAATGCATCGAGTAACCGGTTCATATACGGTAAGGTAGTAGTGCATTTCTTTCCGAAGCATGCACATGCATTTACATGTGTAAGGGTTTTGCAGATAAATATATTGTTAATTTGAAAATAGTATTTCGACAACGATACTTTTGTAATGTTTATTGTATATTCATTGGATTAGTGTATAGCACAGACGACATACCTTACACTGAACACAGTCAAACATGCCCGATTTTTCCTGCCGTTATTGAGCCGACAGGGTCCCGAATCAAATATGTAAAAAGTACGGACAATATCCAGAGATTTGGGGCTAAACATCAAATAGTTTATCAAAAGTTCAAATATGTCCCGACAGCGTCCAAACAGCGTCTCGACAGAGCACCGCCACAATCCCAACAGCGTTCCGATTCTCCCGAATGCGATCCGACAGTGACCCGACAGCATCTTGACAGTTTTCCGACATTCTCGCCATTTTTATTGTTTGCATCGTAGCGCTGTCGGGGCGTTTTCATGAGCCATAATCGGTAATCATTCATGGTTGACCGGTCAAAGTCATGCCCATGAATGACAAACACACATAAACACACACAACGCACACGCTATACACCATACTTGAAATAATATGTGTATATATTTTTTATGCAATTTTATTCCCGTTCCACTTGATATTGTCCGGAAACCGTCCAGACATTGTCCCGATTTTGATCCGACACAGCCAAATCTATCCAGACATCGATCGGGTGTCGATCGTTTAAAGATCGTTTAGAAATCTAGCTTGGTCGGGAAAGTTATACCGATCATGTCGACCTATTATTGATCAACATTGGACCGTTTCCAGATCAAATCGACCGATATCCGACCACACACGATCACCTCTCGATCGCTACTCGACCATTTATCAACCTTACACAATTTTATAATTTCGACGGCATACAAAGCGCTCGCTTTCCTTCATTGTAATTTTAGCACTTACATGATAAAAATCCTCATCGCACAAATGCAACGCGTGAAAAAGCAAAACGAGTTTTTAGAGAAACTTATCAATTTCTGTTTTATTTTCGAGTGTGTTTTATTTGATTTGTGAACTTTGTTTCAAAGAAAATAATATAAATCTTCATGTTATATACTTATTAATTCATACTGCAAAACATTAATCTGGAAAACACATGTACAATTTGGGATGGTTATATTTTTGTATCAGTTGTCGACAAACAGCGTTCCGGCCAAGGTCCAAAACCTAACATTGTAATTAGAACGTTTGTTTTCTGCTCACTAAATATACGTGGCCTTAGGTATTTGCTTATGATGAAGAATGTTTGTCATTATGTTCTGAATCTGTATCGTCTGTCTATGCGAAACGTGGCAAACCAAAGATGATGACCTTTCAAACATGTTACCAGGATTCATAAACATTGATAGCCCGCGTTGGATCTGCAAGGGTCAACGAGGTTCGACTGATGTCTAGGTTTTTGTTCATAATTGGCTTATCGACGCAAGACAAGTGAAAGGTATATGTCAAGAGTTTGAAGCATGTACCGTGATGACAAAAACATATTAAAATGTTCAAAAGATGTTATACTAATGTTTGTATATGTACCACCAGAAAAATCACCTGTTAACGTGAATGCTGATGACAATGGTACTGAATTATTTGCAGAACAAATTTCAATTATTCAGACAGATTAAATAACTAGTGCGATGAACTCTTTGAGAAATTACTATGCTGCTGGACCGGATGGTACATGCATCGAAATGTATAAGGCGACACTAGACATAAATATGCCGTATCTTAACGAACTATTTAATTTCATTTTGACGTCTGGCCTGTTTCCCAGTGAATGGTTTAAAAGTACTATAACCCCAGTGCATACAAAATGTTAACGAAGCGAACCTGACAATTAAAGAGCGATATATGTCAGTAACTGCATAAGTAAAGTGTTTCTCAAAGTGATGAGAATCAGACTCATTATATGGTCAGAGATTCATTCAATAATTGACGAATCGCAGGCCGGATTCAAGCGAGGCTATTAGACTGTAGACAATATATATAATCTCGCTGCTATTGTAGAAAAATATTTATCTAAAAAAGGTGGGCGATGCTTTTATTATCGATTAATTAAAGGCATATATACTTGTGGCCACCAGAAATTATGGGAAAGCCTTCTCCGGAAAGGCATCAAAGAGGACGGTAAACTGCTACATTGTTTCGTACAATGTATTCACAGCTGAAATCTTGTGCTAAACTACAGAATGTTCTTAGACGTAGTGACATTTTATGTGCTAGTGTAGAAATAATACCTTTATATCAGATAATATAGACGAAATCTACGCTCTAATGTTCGCGAATAGACAGGGTCTCCGAATTTTCTCATTAAGTCGGAATAAAACTCAATCTAGATAAAAGCAAGATAATCTTTGTTTTTGGAATGGTGGCCCACTGCGAAGAAGCGAGAGATGGTATTGTCGTGCGAGCGGATAGAAGTCGTCTCAAGTTATAAGTATTTGGGTTCTTTCTTAACTTCCAAGCTAGCTTGGTCAAAGGCTGTTTATATGCTGTATCTTCAAGAAAGCTGCAGACACCATCTTTACCTACAGAAGATACTTAGAATGTAAATCGTACTACGAGTCATTCAAAATGTTTGATTCAATTGTGAAACCCATCCGCTTGTCGTCTTCAAATATTTGGGGCTACCACTATCGTGAGGCAATTGAACGGACGCATATTAAATGTTGCAGGCGTGTTTGTTTACTTTATCAAAATGTTGCAAACGTGTTTAACCTTACTGAATGTGGAAGGCATCCAATATCAGTTGATTACATCTCACGTTGTTTAAAATACTTGACAAATGTGATATCAATGCAAATTACATTTTACCTTAAGCAGTGCTAATTAAAGCTGAAGAAACTTGACGATGCAGGTCGCACAACATGGGCAACGCGAATACGATGTCTCCTCTACCAATTTGGCTTTGAGCTAGTGTGGATCTTCCAGGAAATCGGCGATGAAAATTAATTTTCCTATCTCTTTAAAGAGAGGCTGAAAGTTTATTCCGTACAGCTAATCTTTGAGAATATACATACTTCACCAAAGGCACTATCTTACAAACTCTGTAAGAGAGTATTAACACCTGACACTTATTTATCAATACTTATTTCATACAAACTTAAGCGTTTGCTATCAAACTTTAGGTGTTCTAGCCATGATCTCATGATCTAGAAGGGTCGTCACTCCAACATTTCTAGAGAAGAGCGTTTTTGCTTACATTGTCGAAATCAAGGCACATATATTGTCGAAGATGAAATACATTTCATGTTGCATTGTTTATTGTATGACGACATCCATAGCTTGTATTTTACTGATGTTTGGTTACATAACTTACATGAGTATACCACTTTGTGGACAGAATGTCTGACACTAACCCATTTAATATATATATTGTTGCAAAATTTATTGAAAATGCCACGAAACTCCGCATGAACTCACTTGAATGGAACCCATAAACAATATTGTATAACTGTACAAACGTTAAATGTCAATCATTCTATGTTAATTGCGTTATGCTATGAAATTGAATTTATATTATGTGCTTCTACGTATAACTTTCATGCAAAAGTTGACACTCTATCCTAACTTAAGACTGATGTATACGTAAGTTGGACCGGTGTCCTTACATTACAAAGAAAGCATTGTCATTGTCATTATTTAACTGGTGTTGTATAACAATTTAATGTTGATCTGACTAAAATCAGCTATTCATATGTTGCAGCGATAGTACTCACGCACGATTCAACGCCGATTTATTTCAGACAATTGTCTGTCGTGATACATCGAAACTTCAATTTGAATATCATCTTTATTAGTGTGTTTTTATGCAGATACAAACTGTTCGTGATCAATTTGATTATTAAATAATATGTTGTAAAAATAATGGCATCCCAGTCATGTTACGGAGACAAATGAGTTTATAACAACGCAGTTGGAACTACAAACTTATTGATTTGCATAATGCTGATATACAGGATTGAAAGGAAATGTTAAATTGTATTCGTTTGCCAGTCTGCTGAAAAAAAGCTTCAGGGTAGAGTGCTTGAGGTAGTTCCCCTGACAAATGTGTTTCCAAGGCCGTGTCAGCCATCCGAAAGCTGGCTACATTGACGCCTTTCACCAGGCTGAGGCTGATTGCCCTCATCCCCTAGGTTAACGGCCTTGCGTGCAATAGCAGGATATCGGATCCTGTGAAGGCTGTGGAGAGTAACATATGCCAGGATGATTAAGTCGACTGTCTTTGGAGTTTGGATCAAGCAGCCAATCATGCATTGGATACGCAGTGCAAGAATTCCAATGTCGATTCCCCTCCACTCTTCTCTCACCGGACAGTCTGTATATGATAAGCAACTTGCATGTGCAATTACGCTAAACACACATGAATTAAGTGAAGCATCGTAATATTGTTCACACATGTTTATGTAAAGTATTGTTCTAATTTTTATTTTTTGAATGAAGGGTAGAAAATTGCCTAAAGTTTAGTCATTAATTTTACAAATTAATTACATCTTCAACAGTGTATTCCAATTGCTTCCCGAAAATTGAATATACGCTATTCAACTGTCAGATTTCGCCTAGAATGCGGCTTTAACATTCAGGCTGTTTTTGGAAACGCATCTTATCCATTGAAGAATGATGGTGTATTCTGGTCATCAAAGTTAGGCAATGGACTGCCACAGCTCTATAGTGACGACGGCTGGTAGAATCTAGTCAGAGTACTTCTGTATTATTGCCTCTAAAACGTTTATCATATTCTTACCGACTCGAAAGGAATAAATCAACTATGTGTGCGACAAACCAGTTGCAAGATGCAGAAGAGTGGCATCCAACTTCAATCCAGGATATATAAATATATTTATATATGTATATTATATTATATAATATGATAATTATAAAGCAATTGTGTCGCAATTTATAGTTACGTCGTTTATGATGTCATACATCTAATAAACAGCGTCATGCTGACGTGGCCAAACATTGACATTACCGTTCATATGTGTAGTTCATATATTCATATACATCAAAATGTAGTTTATATTGTTTTCCATATTTTTTTAGAAAAGTTCAATCCTGAAATATTAATGAAAAGGAGACTGAGCAAAATAATCATTGTTTAAGAACAATAATTGCAATTTAAATGACATCAATGTACGTATTTATGATGCTAGGTAATTGTATAATGTGTATTGCTCATAGTCCAGGTAAAATATTGAATTGAACCTGATCTAAAATAGTACATTGTCTACATCCCTAGAAAAAAGGACTTAACAGCAGACACAATTTAAAGCGTTGTGCATTATTGACTGGCTTTTATTGGCCTAGTTTAATGACCTTTTAATGGCCTAGTTGAATGACCCTCTTTATTCGATCCCCACACATCTAGGGTAATTGTACTCTTGTGTGCTGGGACACAACCTTAACTATTATCATCTGAGTTCAATATACACTGGTGTAGTTATGCGATTGTTGGAATACCACCGAATTGTGACTAATTGTATAATTTTTATAGGATTGTTATTGCAATCTTGTAGGATACATTTAAAACATCAACTGTAGTTATATCGGATTTTCTCTAGAAATGTGGTTACATCAGAATACCTTTATCGTATGGATTTGTTTATCATTAATGTAAAATATTTGTTTCTTTGTTATGATATCAATAGTTATACCATTACGAAAACAACATTACAAACATCATAAATAAATTGAAACATATGTTTGCTTATACCTACATTAATTAAAATGAATTATACAATGTTACCACTAGCAAAACAATTATCATGCGTTGACAATTAAACCCGAAGAAAATGTCACCCGTATAACTCATTCACGGTCCAATTTATTATAAACTAATACAATCTTTTATTTCAACTGACTAAGGAGAGAATGTGTGGAAGTATTCACAATTTAGTAATAGTATAAGCTAAATTTGAATACAGTAAATGTACTTTGCACTCATTGTATGTTTGCCGCGCGTTTTCAATTTTATCAGACCGCGGTTGCAGTGTCTGCGAATCGTACGATAGGCGTGCTTATATAGGGTCTCCATATAGTTTTGATTTTGTACTTTAAAACTTAACGCACAGCTAACACAAAGTATCCGCTTGGTCACACGGTCTCTGCAAGACAACAACGCGGTTGGGAATGAGGCTAGATATTGAATATGTGATACTGCGATCTAACCAACGTTGGTGTCAATTCAGGTGAGCGACACAGGGCCACTTTGACCCTCTTTTTATTATGTAAACGAATATTTTCTCATAGCATTCGATATAGCCATATAAGAGAAAAATACCCTGCAACTGGTGGCCATGATTTTTTTTTTTATTACAATAAAATTAAGCATCAATTATCAAAAGACAATATTTAAAAGAAAATCTGCAGAACACCGTATTATTGTCATATTTTCCTGGTATAAAACATCATCATGTTTCCATGTATTTATGTCACTGTTCGCTGAGGAATAGCCTGAACAAGCACTGTACCTTGTATACTTTACTTATTCCCCAAACTTATCACTTCGAAAGCAGTAGTAAAAAGCTTGAACAAGAATGTTACACCCAACATGTATTTGTAGCTTATATTAATGACCAATGACTGCAATAGCAAGAGCTTTCGGTGGACAAAAACACTGTTCTCGTACTTTGTACCATCCGGGTTATTTTTTGATATTTTCCATCCAGAATTGATTTACTCTCTCTCCATCAAATTATAAGCCAACACCGTATTTTGTTTTCTTTAGTGCATGTACCACTGATCTTACAGGACTGAGATGTTTTAAATGTAATCTTTAAAAGTAAAACGGGGCAGGATTTCGACAAACCCATAAAAAGACTTATAACACCAAATGGCACCAAATTCAATTTATCAAACAAAATGCACAAACCTAATAACATTCTATTTCATTTAATAGTTAATTCAACCAGTTTATTTGTAACTGACTTTATGGAGAGATATATTGTTTTAGAAACAGTGACTTTGATCTTAGTCGAACACCCAAACACAATTCAAAGCACGATGAAATCTGGACCTTTGATAAGAAATACATGATGGGGCCACTGAACCAACAATCATTATGTTCAACCCTAAAAATGAAAACAAGTTTAATTATAGAAGTACAACCCGGTTATTATGGAGTATTTGATGTAACATTAAAATCATTGTAAATTGGGTATAATTTGAACAAATTTGGATACACAGTAATGCTATTAAGCAAACAAGTAATGTATTTATAATGACACAAATCTTGAGGTTTGTTACTAAAACGCAAATATGTTTTGCTTAATACGGCCGCATTCTAGCTCAGTTTCGTTCACGAAGACGCTTTTGAGCAGGCTTCAGCATGTTTCAATATATGTAGGTTCCAATGGTAAGTTTCATTGTATTATGATTTACAAATTCTAGAAGTAGTTAAATGTTTGTCACACTGGCCTAACAACGGCATGCCAAACGAGCTATAAGTAGGTTGTCCAGAATTCATAATTTCTGTAACTGTTCAGTGTGGTGGTTACTATGGGCGTAAAAATGAAAATCATAGATGAATTGTATGCGACCTGCTTCGAGTCCAATGAACCGTGATTGTATTGGTGTCTCCTCCTATGATATAACAAATATCAATATTTTTCATTTGTTGCAGACATACAATAACCATACATTTAAGTTTATGTTTAAACTATTTAAATTATTTAAAGAGTATTGTTTCAATTTGCATGACTAATTTCTTCATAAAAAAACACAGAACTGCTCAAACATTCAGTCTGCCCAGTTTGGCATTCAACATTACATCCCATACTTGCCTGCAGTTAAGTATGCTACAATATTTGCATAGCATAATGAGCTACAATGTCGATATAATTCATTTATCGTCCAGACTGTTAGAATATGTTATTCAATGTGCAGTTCGGGTGCAGGACGAAGCGTACCATTGCTGAATGATTCAGCCTACATCGTACTAATTTTTGACGAAGCGTACCACTAGTTTATACACATTCTTGTTCAACCTTACTGATTCGGCGTGATAAACTCCGTCTCGGTACACATCGGCAATGGTACAGTTCATCCAACATTCGCAGAGATCTATAAATAGCAGTTTCATTGTATATCATAATTCATACACGAGGTTAATACTGCTGATTAGATTGCTTGTAAACACCTGTACAGATTATTTTACTCATTGCAAGCTTCTCGTTGCAAACTACTCGTTGTGGGTTCTGCCCAATACACATGAAAATAGCTCTGAAATTCAGAAATGACTGATTACATGTATGCTGACAATCTTTCACGATTATTATACGTGTCTTGAATTGACTGGACATTCATTCCTTTTCTTGTGCTATAATATAAGGACCAAATTCACATTAACAGGACATAGGATGAATCTGATTTTGGAATACGTATACACTTTTCAGGACATTCGGTCCTGCTATATTAAATATTTTACAGAAACCATCTGGAAAATATCCAGTCAGTTTTGGCACTTGTCGGAATGTCTATCTATGTCTGTTATCCTGCTACTATGCCAAACAGTAATCTAATACAGTGGATCATTAGATATCAGACAGTAGATCATGCGACTGTGATATACCGTCAATAGGTATGCCTACTTCAACATTGTCGAGTATGTCAGACACAGCATAAACATGAAATACACGTCTACTTACCCGAGTTTTTCATCGATACAAATTAACTATGTGTTATCTATTCTAACAGAGGTTCTACCTTCTATAATGAGTTGTTTGTTTATCTTCACATTAAACTGGTTAAATGAAAGCGGGTTATTCTTTGTGGATATACTTTCTTTGGTCAACCAACAAAGCTCATTCATCAAAGAAATAACCCTTTATATTAATTTCAGATGAAAAGAAATGAAAACAAATCATCAAAGGCTACATCTGTAATGTTAACTTTGAACGAAACATTTATTTCAGTCACGCTGTCCTCCACCCACATCGGAGTAAATTGTAGAACATTGAAAATGGATCTATCTCACCGATTTAATTCGAGGCATATGTTCCTCACATTTTTTATCTGAATGTTATTGCATACTAGAATCCATCCAAAATACATTTAAAACGGTACCTTGTATTGTGCACTGTTATTATATTGGTGATACGAAACATGTACAAACACACACATGTAGATGTTTTTGTATTCCGAAAGAAGAAGTTAAACTATGGCACATACTCTGTTGCTTGATATGTACAGGCGAAATATGTTAGAAATTAACTCTTTTATACAATGTTTTCAATTCCAAAATAGTAATACTTTCATAGTGTCTTCTATCAACTGTTTTCTAACTTATTTCCGCAGGAACACAGGGCGAGTACTGGTTTTGGTGATATTTATCAGTACTATACATATTACTTGTTTGAATGTTAACAGGGAATCAAACACCAGATACCAGATATTCTGTCACTCAATAGTAATTAAACAAATTGATGCCTTTACAATTTGAATATTACATTAACAATAAGCGTGTTGGAAATTTTGCATGCAAACAATAAAGTTAAAGTTAATTTATGTGTATATCGGAATTAAGTTTCTTTCAGCATTACACTAACTCATACTTCGTACTTTCTTATTTTAAACGTATAAATTGTTAATAACGATTGTGTTTCTTGTGACAAATGGATGATAATTGATAACTTTGCAGATGGACCTGTTGTTCTGACGATCACCTACCACATTCTACCAATTCAGATAAAAATTGCATGGCAACAACAAACCAAACCATAAAGAGTTATAGTAGGAAGTACCGTTAAGTTGGTGTGTTCAGTAAACAGTATGCCGACTTCCGTATATTCCTGGGGTCCTGAACACGAATGGGGTATTCGATTCATAGCTAATGTCTCACAACGAACACAAACTACACATGCATGGCGAAGAATACCATGGACACCACATTTAAAGGAAACGTAACTGGTAGAAACTCTTCAACAGTATATCTAAATTTACTATGTAAGTATTAGAATCGACTATATAGTTCATCCAACAATAACTTGAAGTGAAATCAAATAAAGCAGGCTATATTTATTTAATTATAAGTTAAAAGGTAATTAACGTTTTAGATTGAAGCGACAACATAACAGTCAAATACAACAACATCACACAGATAGACCAAGTTCTTAAAGTCATTAAAGGCTGGTGGTTCACAATATCATGTTTGCCCAGCAGTAATCCAGCCCCTAGTATTTCTTGGTTTGGCCATTGCGCTCAAGAAAGCAATGTACTGATCATTAACAATGTGAGCACTGACATGAACAAGAATATACAATGCAGTGCAGTTAACACCATGGTAGATAGTGTGGGGCATAGCGTCAGCGAGACAGCGCATCTGACATTTACCCTTGATGTTCTATGTAAGTAATATTTGCCAATATTGACCTAATTTGTGCATAAAATTGTTTATTTAAATATCACAATTGTTCTAGATTTTAAATATGAATACACATTAGTGATTTGCTTCTAGCGCTTGTATTACTTTGCATAATTCAGATCGTCCAAATGTTTTCCATAAATAACGTATAACCATACTAAAATAGTAATTGCTTAGTTGCATAATGTATGGTACGTTTAATTGATATTACAGACCCGCCGGCTGTTCAACGTTTGCAGAACCAAAGCGCTCTGCTCAACACGTCTCTAATAGTTACATGTACTTTAACTTATGCTGGTAATCCACCAGCTTCGACCATGGATAAGGAAAGACACGAGTACAGTGGTGGGTACAAGACAATCACTTATAATCAACAACATTGGACTAACAGATGAAGGGTAATACCAATGTAATGCAGCCAACAGAATGCAGACTATTGAAAATGAAGTAGTGTACGGATATAGTTAGTCGACATTTTATATTAATGTTGAATGTCAGTTAAATAATCATGAAGTTTTTATTTCAATAATATTGTTATGCTCATAAAAAAATTATATAGAAATACCATTATTTTGGCATTATACATATAGAGTTGCATAATTAATACAGACAAAAATGTATCTGAGTTCAAACCATTCCGGTGTTAGTAGAAATGGTGAGCAAAGCGTAAGGAATTGTGTTTACTGTTTCTATTTCAAAAACGTGGCACAATGCCTTAGGTTTTAATTATTATGTTTATTCGCCACTCCGTATGTAGAGTTTTGTCCCAGCCTTCTTAACTTTTGGAAAATTAATGTATAGTTTGCGTAATCGATATTAACCACAATAAACTGTAATTAATAATCCGTTATTTCTGCCACATTTTCCTAAATAGTTCTTGCTGTGTATCTTACAATTTTCACTTTATCGAAAAAGTTTGTTCTAATAATTTGTATTGTTATATTTGTGTTCAAACATATGTTTTACAAAAAGGTTTCTTCCAGATGGGGCATATATACGTGCATTCAAAGTAAATGATTCAAACAATATCATAATTGTTAATCAAGGCGAATCCATAGAGCTTGTATGTGATCCCTATGGTGACCCGGAACCTACTGTTCGTATATTTAATGCAACTAGTGGAAATGAAACAATCATAGTTGAGACTGAAACACATAAGGCAAAATTTCAAATACATTCAGCAAGATGTGAATATGCTGCTGGAATCTATGAATGCCTGGCTAAAAAACCGTTATAGCCAAGGACAACATAAACAGTCATTGGCTATTCTAGTTAACTGTAAGCAAGGAAGTACATCATGCCGTAAATAGTTACGTTTAAATATAGTGGCTATACATATTTTAGACTGCATACAATACAACTGTGTTATTGTACAGGTTCACCAAGAGCGTCGCCCTTTTCACCTGCTATAACAGAACAGTACAGATCTCCTAACGACTCGGCTGTGTTTACCTTATCCTGAGCCAAAATCTTCAGACTTCACTGGTACAAACGTGTCGATGATGGATGGAAGGATGTGTCCAGTGACTCTAACAGCTTTTTTATTAATACCTCTGATAACAAAATGCAGACACAACTGATGATTATCCGTGTGCAGGTTGGAGATTATGCAGAATACATGTTGAACGTGTCCAACACATTGGGTTCAGTAGCGGAAGTGTTTACCTTACACGCACAGGGTATGTATCTATTACAATGTAGATTTTTTTTTATTATGTCGTAACACAACACATAGTAGCACTTACTAGAGTTCAATGTTGATTAAGAAAGAAGAATCACAATTGAAATCGCCTATGCATATACACATGTTTATTTATTATACGAGTACAAATATGTTAGCCAAACCATATGATCCGAATGACTTGCTTATTGGCCGAGTAAGAAAAAAACAGACAACGGTTATTACATGGGTTTCTGGTTTTAATGGCGGCAAGGATCAGACATTCATTATTCGATACAAAGAAGTCGATATTGAAATCTGGAGAGATATCTACGTATCAGGTTATATTATAAGCTATACCTGGGCTATTGAGGGATTTAAACCTTGCACGTCTTACCAAATCAAAATGCGTGTAGAAAACAAAATAAGCAAATCAGAGTGGACTAAATAAATAAGGGAAACAACCCTAGTGGACACAGATACAGTAATTTCCCACTAAGGTATTAAATATAACTGATTAAACTCAATATCTACTTAGGAATGGTTAGTAAAACCAATTCAATGGATCCATTGTCATAAAATGTATATATTAGATATTTGATTTCAGTTGACAGTAGCCCTGCAACATAAATTGTGGGTGGTGCAGTAGGTGGCGTCGTGGGGGTTGTTTTCATCATTGCTGCGCCCATCCTACTATGGAGATACAGATCGCATGGTAAATCTGTGTTGCATTGTATTGCGCTGTACTCGTTGTATACACATGTACATGCTTATTTCATCTATTGGTTTGTGGTTGTATAGATGACATTAATTATTTGTGGAGCAGCAGGACGAGTGTAGGATATATAGATTTTACAGTTTATGGAACACGTGTAGTTGTGTATTTCGTACTCTATCTCGAAACTGGCTGCTAATGAATTTTCAAAGTATACAATAAATACCATTGTGACATTTATTATTCCAGGGCAAAACAAATTCCAACCATTCCAACTCGATTGGCCAGTATGAAGATCTTGTCAGAGAACCGTAAGTAAATGTAAATACAAAAATATATAACTTTTTAAGTTTGTGTTTATCACTTTATTAAACTAAAGCATTGTCGTTCATCAAAGGTAACTAAAAAAACAAAGTTAGATAGTCACATTGTTTGCTAGTCATACAATAACATCTAATAATTATTATTTAAATGTGTGTTTTTATTTAGACACAACAATGATACATGTACCTCAAACACAGATGGAAGTTATAAATCCTGCAGAATCGGTAAGATTTCATAATATCAGTCAAGTATTGATGTCAGAGACAACACGCCCGGAATGTTTAATAAAGATGATATATGTTATTAATCTGCTTGGATTTTTGTTTGCAAGTGTCATCTTAAAAATTAAAGACAACACATCTAGACAATATTAAATGTTTCTGTTTGAATTCATTATTTTCACTAGGTCCCGTATATTTTCGTTTCATTTTCTAACAGATTCTGCAGATTCTAGTCATGAAAATAAATATGAGACAATCGCAGAACTAGACTTCCGTGAATATTCGACTCTAACTCCTTACGAATGTCGAGGAGACAGTTAATCTGTCGCAAAATAATCAGTCAGGGATGCCAGCATTACGACTAACTGTGGCGTCAACTGAAGATAGGGAATACGTTAATATGAAGTTGTCCACGCTTTAAAAGTGGCACACTTGATTTGCTGAAGTTCAATAGTTACTTGATGAGACAGCACATTTGTTTTGTAGGCAATAGTTTATTATCGGGTTGTATTTGTAGATGTTTGCATACCGGTATTGAATTAATTTAGATATATGAATAATTATTTATAACCTCATTGGATTGTTGGGCATAAAATCACTGGTTACCGTATTGTATTGTCGGATGACATATAAAGTATTATGCATACGTGAATTGAAATGTCGGCTGACATATGAAGCATTATGTGTAACATATGTTATACGTTAATATAATTGCCGAGTGATTTATGAAGTACGCATGCATAATGCATGATGCTTAACTGTCATTTAAGTAATTATATGAAACAATTTGCATAACGTTATTGGGGCATTGGTTGATATATAAGATATCATACATAACAAAATTGAATTATTCAGTGATATATTAAGCATTATGCATAGCATACTATACTTGTATTTTCGTGTGATAAATATAGTATTATATAGAACATACTTGGAATGATGTTGTTTATTTTAATTTTATTATGTTAAAATCCTTGAATTTTATTGATTGCATTTATGTTTGCCGTATGTTGCAAATTCGGATAGGAATTGTACGAAGAACATACTGAAAAATATGCCAAATGAATTTAACCATGCACATTGAATTTTATATTAACAGCCATGAGCTGATTGCTATGTTATGAACAGAAGCACACATAACATATATACCGACAGTTTCATTACACACAAATATACGCTACGTTCTTTAAAAGTTTAGTAAATAATTGAATGTGTATTAATATATTATTGCTTAACAAATATACTTATACTAGTCAGCATATTTATCATCGTGTAACTTCAATCATTTTGATGCAATGAGCAGGATTTTATTTTGTTTCTAATAAAATATTGTCTAAAGACATAAAAACACTGTGCGTCATGTATATATATCGTGAGACGTATTGACACAATCTCATATGATTTCTGTTTGATCATAATTTAATGGAACACTATTATGTTTGGTTACAGCTATTTTTCGTTTTACTTATCTGTCTTATTACATAAATTTATTCATAAAACAATCTTAAATATATAATGTTTTATATTGTTAAAGACCTGCCATTGACGTTGTTGTTGTTGAGAAAGCTTTTTGTCCAATAATTTGCTTGGCTGTTGTCTGCTTTTACATGGGATAAACTACAATTAACTATGAAAATAGTTTATTGTAAATATTATGTGAACGTTAAACATGTCTGTACTTTTTCAATTGCAGTGTTTTTCAATCGCAGGAAAACACGTGTAATGAAGTGGACATTAACTAAGAGGACAAATTCTGAAAACATTGGCGGAATAAAATCTTAATGCTACACATTAACACTTCGCATTAAAGCACATAATTTCAAGCGTTAAAGAAAGTTCGTCAGTGTTAGGATGTGTTATACATTTATCTGTTGGATAAGCCCCAGTCACACTGAGTCGTAGACTTTCGATTCGCAGGATTCTTATGAATTCAAACATATTATACCAAGTCGAAAGACTAAGGAGACAAAAACAAAACAACAATTAAGTGCTGCGTTGGTCCTGCGTTTGTATTGCGCCAACGCAAGTTATATTGAAAGACAACGAAGGTCAACTAGCCGTAGGTTGACGTATGTTATCGTACCTTTAGGAATCTGGACCACGCGGAGTGACGTAAGCCAACGTTGACATGTAGTTTTATGATACAGAAATATGACTATTACGTACGTCAGCGTACCATAATCTGCGTTGTCATATGTTGTTTCCTATTCCGACGTGGGACCTAGCGTAACACACAAATTGTCTCATGACAAATATTCATGTTCATTATTTCGTCTTTTGTGTTGCACAATTTAATTCTCAAACGTGTTTCCAGTTATCAAAAGGGCGACACTACACATTACCATTATCTCTGGGATGCAATGTTACAATATAGTACTGATCAGGGCGGCAATAATTCACACTCTGAAGCCAGACAGATAAGAACGTTTTTAAACTAAAACGTTGCAATACCATGTTACAACAATTATTATTGGGAAACGAAACTGAAACAGATATTTGAATACATATTATCCTACAAATATATTCACTATTAAGCTCAATCACAAAATGTATCGGCACAGCGTACTGAACAAATAGAACATTGCATTAGAAACAGCGCGCAAAACATTTTACTGGTTATAATGTATGTGTTGTCCCTATTAAATAGTGTGCATATCTTTGATATTGTAATGGATATATATGAACTCTGGAATAAAATTAAGTGTACATTATTGTCTTCGTAGATAGGACGGTAAGCCTCAGCTCAAATACCGCTATATTAACTGCTATTTATTAGGTCATTTAATACAGTAGGCAGTAACACATATATACATTTTCGAGTCGTGATGCAATGTGTACTACTATCAGTTCAAATCAGGGTAACGACAGATTGAATTAACTATTATATTCAAAGAAATGAGTTTCCAGACGTTAGACAATTAATTTCAGCAGTTTCATACAAAGCGCGAGTGTTCTCGACATAGGCGTAGAAATACATGGACACAACGACTGTTGCGTCGACGCAAGACAGCACAATGATGTTTACGTCGAGGCAGGAGCTTGTATTGCAATGTATCACAACAACGCACGTTAACGCTGGGCTACATAGATCC
Source organism: Congeria kusceri (assembly GCA_027627225.1). Classification (NCBI taxonomy): domain Eukaryota; kingdom Metazoa; phylum Mollusca; class Bivalvia; order Myida; family Dreissenidae; genus Congeria; species Congeria kusceri. Next base: position 85,348 of record JAPFQT010000199.1, read on the forward strand.
TTTGATACGTCGACGTACGACTTATTGAATGTAAAAGTTCTTAAAAAGGGCATTAAATACGACGTCCTACAATTAATTGTTTTATTTTACATGAACACTAACATATGATGGTGTATGACTCACAACAACCTCATAATAGAACAATTAATTTGGGTCCTACTTGTTACAACAGTCAGTAGCAGTCAGATAGTTGGAAATTCCGTTCGAACAAAATAAAACACGGAATGTTCATATCGCGGGCTCAGCGCAAATAGGTCGTAACTGACTCTTTGAAAAACTAACAGTAGAAAAAATAATTCATTTCTTTTGTATAATCAACACGTACTTAATAGTTTGCATAGACTTAGGTTTTTTTCCCTTTATTAATGTTAACATAATTTAATTGTATGGTCATGATTGTTAGCTGAGATAATTGATACATATCCAGATACGACCGTTTTGCGCTAAAATTCATGTAATGTTTGATAATTTTTTAGTGCAAAACGGTCGTATATGAAATAAGATTAAGAATTTACTCTTTAAGTGTCTACACTATTGAAGTTCGGATTATTAGTTCTTCTTACCTGACATTTAGTTGTATAAATTATAGAAACAGTATTTCTGAACTTTTTGGAAGACAGATCATACTTTGGAGTTTGGACATCCTCTCCCAAGGGCCATGACATTTATTGTAAATGAGTTTGTTTAACAAACTATGACTTGTAATAATTTTCAACTTTACAAGTTTAGTTGCTTGAAACATTAATTTACAAAGATAAATCAATATTTTAACAGCAATGAACAGCAGTTATATATGAAAAATTTACTAGACTAAGTGACAATGGTCACTGACATAATTGGCTACCATTACATGACAGAAAACTGGTACACGTTAAAATATAGAAATTATACATATTCCCTTACATGCAGCAATGTTTTCAGCATGATAACTTTGTCACATAATCTGCTTATTTAAATTCAAGGTAACAATATTGTTATTATTGAACAGGTTTTAACCCTTTGCTCCTTAATCCCATAAACACTATTCCAACTCAGTGTCATTATGATACAGCATACGCAATGATTGTACAAGATAATAGACATGAAGAAAAAGAGCGAAAAGAACATTAACAAATCTATAGTAACACTCATTTTAATTAACACATTGATAATTCACCTGTGTGCAGGTTGAATGGACACAAATAATAATACTCTTCTTTTTACAACCGGTAACGTTGATTTTCGTCTACCCCAGTACTATCGCCATAATGTAACTTTTCAACAGGTAATTTGTAAAAACAAGGTGGACAAGTAATAACTCCCGGTAAAAAACCTATGTTCAGTTCAATACTTCACTCAGTACGAGTAAATATGTAGCATTCGTGCAGCTAAACTTTGATGTTTCTACAGCACTGGAAATTTTGAGTGATTTCGACATATCCAAGTTTGCCAGAAACATACCTTTGACATAATTTTAATTGCAATGTTCAATAAATCCCAATAACAGTGATCATTTATTATAACAATACCTGTAAACCAATGATCAATTTATCAATAATCAAGGAAAGTACTTCAACATTTCTAGTAAAAAGTTTGAGACAACTAAGCAGTCACACTGTTCATGCAAAATGTACTTATTTGCATCTTAACACACTGTTAGTACAAAAAGTACTAATTTGCAACTGTACACACTCGACGTACAAAATGTGCAAAGTTGCAACATGTTATAATTTGTACTACTCGTGTGGTAGAAGGAGATAAAATGCATGCTGAGCTCCAGGAATAATTTTATTGTAGCAGAGCGAAACACGGTCAACATACTTTGCTTTAGGAATTGGTATTAATTCGGTCCTTAATTGTTTCAATACAATATTAAATGGATTTTGGAATGTTTTGCCTGCAACGTTAAAATAACTCCACTGTAAAACTTTCACCATTATATTATGTTTGAAAACAGAACTGATTTGGATGATCCGAACTCAATTTTAGAGTTTTAATGGAATTCCAACCAACCTTGAGGTTGTCAGACGTAATTGCAAAGTTTTTAATTATGCTGGCCACATGCTTAACATCAGAAACATCGTTTAAAGTCATTTCATGTACTTTATAGGGCACTTCTTATGAGAGTGGCCCACTGACTGGTTGTATAAACATGAATGTGTCGACTTGCCGATTCTACAGCCGAATGCATAGAGTATCCTTTATTTTGGGTATGCCTCCTTTCCAAATAATTATGAGCAATGGATTGAAGATTAAACTTCTGTAGACAGTAACACAGCATTGAAACATAATAACGGATTTTGTTTTGTGGAACACAACTGTCACTGTAAAAAATGAATTTTGTATACCTTTTCTATCTGCCTGAACAATATAGCTTATTAAACATGACGCCATCTCACATGCCCTTCTCTTGGCAATGGACTTATTCCACAAATAGCAATTACCTTCAACACTGCACAAGTCATACACAGTAAAGTTAAATGAATTCAATCTTTTCTTGTAAAAAATACTGGATTCAAAAGAATGTGGGGTCAAAATAATATGTTCCAATCAAAGCAGCACACTACTGTGTCTGTGCTAGCTCGGAAGTTGTGTTTGTCGTTATCTTTTTGTTGCCTTGCAAGCTGTTTATTTGTGAAATGTCTCTTATAATTGTCCTCTAACCTTACCTTTTCTTCCGGTGATGAATTTTTATATGATTTACAAAAGTCACACTGATCTTTCTTAGGGTGATAAAAGGACAAATTAAATTCATCACAGAATACTGATCTGTAAATATGTTCAGATACACAGTTATGTGGATAGTTTTCTTTGTACAAACGGTACATTTTTAAAATGTTCAAGTCAGAAGGAAGGTACAGTTATTTTTAGTAATATCTGCGATAATGACTTTCCACTGTTTGGAATTATTTAATATAAGTCCTTACCTGATCCAGATGCTCAGCACTCACTCTGTTTGGCAGGTTATCATGCTTACCTCGTTCATCATCTTGGCAAACACCTAATATGGTCATTTTTTCATTAGCTCTGCGAACCATTTTGTCAGATAATCCAAGTGTATGCAAAAAATAAGTTTTACAAACCCTGATTGTATCAGTGCTATTTTTTGCAGCAGGCTTATTGTAAGTAACATAATGTTTTCTTCTTGAACTATATATATCTAAAGTTTTCAACCTTTTGGTTTTTTGTACAGCATTTATCAAAAAGTGCCGCTGCTGGTTGATATCTCCAGGTCGCCAGAAGTTGTGAAAAATATTTTCTCTGTCAGACCCACTAAAGTGGGACATGCACTTATAGTTGCATTTACTTCCACATCCCCGTTGCATTGTCTTACCTGGTTGCACTGCCCCAACACGAGCTACATAACTATTACCTTCGTTACGCCTACGCTTTGCAATATTTCTTTTCCAACATTTTTTTCATCACGTTTTCGTTTTCTACACCGACTTTCCTCACCATTGTTGATAACCGAGATAAAACTCTCTGCTGAAGTGTGAATTTCGTTTTCAGCTTCTTTATTAGTGGAACTGATTGTACTGACTTCTTGAATATCAGAGGACTGAATAACATTAGAATTATTGGTGGAATTATGTTGCTTTTGACATAAAATTGATAATGGTATATCATCACTAGAACATGTTAGTGTGCTATCACTATCACTTGGTAGATAACCATCTTCGTCCTTGTCAAAGTCACTACCATCATTATCGGCACTGCCCATATCTATATCATCATTTGCAATATCTCTTTTCTGAGTATCATCATCATCACCATCATCATCATCATCATCATCATCATCATCATCATCATTATCATTTGCATCATCTATATCATGAGTATCATCATCATCATCATCATTTGCAACATCTCTATCAAGAGTATCATCATCATCATCATCATCATTACCATCTTCAACACAGTCATCATTATCATCATCAACATGTACATCATTATCAGCATCTAAATAACAATCAACACATAAGTTTTTATGAATTCTACAAACATTGGCAGATCAAGTTCTATTACTTTAAGGATAGTTACCAGTACTATCAACAGTACCATCATCTGTAATATTGTAAACACCTGTATCAATACTATAAGTAGCAGATGGTTTGTTGGTACCATCACAAATACCGGTACTGTCATCCAACAAAATGTTTGCCATCAAAGCTTGCAACTGTATTTCCCATCGAACACTGGGTCAAAAAAAACTAAAGCTGCTGTCAGTGTGTTAAAATGTCACCACTGTCAATCAGAAGAGGTGTTACGGGAAGGGTGATTGCTGCAATTTCAAACGGAACCGGTTGGTTTTAATGAAGTTAGGCTGCTAAATGTCGAACGAAGTTACACAATGCAAAGATATTCTTGTGTACAGTAAGACAAGCGGTACCAACGCCTTCAAGCATACCAACTGAACTTCTGCTGTGGGAGTCACACAAATAATAATTGCCATCATTTTTCAAGACGCTTGTAGAATAGCATGGTTCACTGTTCCCTATTTTTAAAATACACCCAGCCATAACATGAGCTTTCATGAATGAATAAAATGGATCACTAGTTACACTGATGTGATATGTGCCATGCAGACACGTTTGCAGTTGTTGATAGCAGGTCATCAAGATTTAGGTATCTCAAAGGCGTGTTTTGTGTCAAGGATATATAAGGATCAACACCTTTATATAAAATGCTATCAATGACACTTGGTGTCCAAAATCTGGATGGAAACTGAAAACTTTTGAATATTGCTGTGACGGCATTAGCCACGCACTGCCTGCCACTCCCATTCCAGGCGCTATGGCCCTGATGAACGGTCCCTCTAGCAACTTTCATTGTGACAGATTTCTAAAATATAACAACTTCAATTTAGAAAATAAAAACAAGTGAAACTCCAGCTTATTTTGCTGAATAAAGCATTCATTTTATATCTGTAATCAGTCTTTAATGGGCTGAATTCATGTGGACAATTACTGGTATACTATGGTAAAATCAGCATTGCATCAACATTTATGTTATTGTTAATAACAAATATATTTCAAAAACAAAATGAGGAAGAAAATGAACCAGTTAATTTATAGGAATATTATTAAAATATTAATACAATTAAAAACATTAAGTATTAATTAACTTTATGCTTATTTTTGATATTTATATCTAAATCGTTTAACACAATGACTTGGTAATTCTTACCTTGTTGCTAAAATCTTTTTTCTTTATTTTTCTGATATTTTAAACAGCATCTCCAACAAAATGTAACATGACAAGGATAAAATGTGTCCTTAATTATATCGTCAGTAATGTCATATATGATGTCATACAAAATATTTAGAGTGTACTTCCCTTTCACTATATTGTTTATATTTACTTTTAGTGCAAAACGGTCGCAACTGCAGTTACGACCGTTTTGTACTAAAATAAGTTTTCATTTTCAGATACGACCTTATGCCAAATGGTGTTTTTGGTGTGTTTTTTTCTGACAGAATGTTGCTTCAATATTTTTACAGGTTATAAATATTTGTAAATCAGTAAAAAATATGCAATAAAGTCATTTTTGTAAAAAAAATGTCAGTTACGACCGTTTTTCGCTGAACCAGCGATATGTCCAAATTCACCTTAATTAATAATAATTTCTTTTTGTAATGATGTATGTGAACATTTTATTTGTGCAAAAATATAATTAACCATAAAGTTACATTGCACAACGTTTTGCGCATGTTGCTCCCTTTAAATAATGACGATGGCAACATTAGGATACAAAAACCATGAAACATTACGAACTTTTGCCTGTTCGGAGGAGCTTGTTTCAAACAAGTGGTAAATAGTTAAAAACGCTTAATTAGCATTTATGTACTAACGTAGGTAACAAAAGCTAGTAAATGATTAGGAACATTCAATTGCTAGATTAGTTGTTTATAACTATCTCTCAAAATGCGTTTAAAAAAAGCATACACATGGAATCAAAATTAATTAAAGTTCTTTTAATCTTCTGTTGATCTCGGTTTATCATCCGGCCCATTTGGGATGAAACTTACAAGAGAAGCACAAAGCGTGCTTTTCGCAGTGGATTATCGAGATATTGTTTTAGAAAGCGTGAGCTGGATAGTGTCAAATGTTTTGAATTGAATTCTAAATAATAAATTATTTTTTTAAATGCTCAAATCAGTCAGCAGAGACAAAAAATAAAGTGTTGAACATAGACACTCAATATCGAAAGCTCATATTGACATACTTGACAATTACATGCCCTTTGATCCAAAAGCACTACATGTATATTGTCCACTAAATTAAATAAATTGGAAATACTTTTAAAATCAACATCGAGCTGCAAACTGTACAACTTAGCGACATTCATATACTTTGCAGAGAAAATCCGAACAAATTAATTACAATATAATCACAATAAATATTATATTGGTGTAACCAACAGATTGTTAGCAACAGTTATTGTATTATTTTTCCCTCCCCCTTTGTAAATATATTTGTAGTACGATGCTTATGCCAGCATACCCTTATGCTCCAGAAAATATTTTAATTCTCCATGTTTATTATGTATGTGCTATAACATTGTATAATGTTTATGCACGCAAGTTGTAGACTTGGACTATACCCTCTTTTTACTTAACATGAAAAGCGCAGCAAAAAATATCAAACCGAAGTTAAACTCTTTTTTTGTATTAATAACATGTTAAGTAATTTATATCGAAAATCATATATTAATATAGTTTACGCCCAATTATGGTATAAATACTCAAAAAGCGTGTTATTGTATTGTGTTCATGTTCAAAGTAACACATGAATATCGATAACACTGTCCAGCTTGCTAATCAAAAGTTCCATCAATAAGTATTTGTAAATTGCGCAACATCGTTTAAAAAAGTGACATTGTTCAAAATAGGTTGTTTCATGAATGTAAACAGCAGACGACATCTGTGTACACAGTAACATTCCTGATAACAATGCAAGCGTGCATTAATGTATATAAAATGTACACACAAACCTCAGCAATACTGATTACAACAAAAACAACTGATGTCGCTTCTGCAGCTGACGACGACAACGAAAATAATGTTTATGATGATGATCATCATCGTCATTTCTAGACATGAGCTATATTTAGCGATAAGCAGCATCTCGACGTATACAGCTTGAGGTGAGCTGAATTATTTGGTGTAAGCTGTATACAGTTTTGAGGTCAACCTATACAGTTAACGCCAAAGCTGTGTACGGGGGGGGGGTGTTACCTTTCTAAACATAATACAATCCTACTCAATTAATTATGATCTAAACATACATTTTTAGAATTAATAATCATTGTATATATATAGTGTCATCTTTCTATAATAATTGTACAATTTACAGGTGTCAATGTATCGATATTTCTATCCATTATGTATCTCAATGCAATTTCCTGAAAGTGTGTAATGTAAACTAAACAAAGGCTACTCATAACATGTTATATTGCAATACGACATATATTATATGCGTAACCGTAGTCTATCATCTATTTGAAACATACCGAATAACATGCACTCAATAACGTATATATCATCTTACATCTCACAGAATCACACACAAGTAAACTATTTAACATGTGTGCAAATATACCAATATATTAACTTACCCCAAGGATTAACTAATACTACGATACATAGTGTACGAACTTCAATGCATATAAAATCCATCATTTGCGTTGACATGACATTGTGTGTTAATTCGTATTTGAATGGATACGTTCTTAATATGAACTAATACAAGTTATGTGCTCTTTATTGTTATTGTTGCATACACATGCGTTCAATTTGTATTCCTCCTTCCGATGTACAAGCATCAGTAAATTAATAAATGTACACGTATACACTTCACATAATGTAGTCATACATATTAACTTCTGTCTACCTAATTAAACTGACTTAAATCATTGTCGGTAGATTACCTGCCCCTGTCACTACGTCGGGGTCAATAATGTTTGTTAATGACAGACACTCGAACGACAACAATTGTGATATAGGCACACACAGCAAGTTGTTTGTGCAATATTCCGTTTCTTTGTACCATCAAATTTCTACTTTAAAATAGTTAGATAAAGTAACATGCATGATAATGTATAGATCTTTTGCAAATTTGACCATAGAACTAAACAGTACTAAAGTATTATTCAATATTCTTTTTATTTTCAGTTAAATCTTGCTTATATACTCGTCCCACCGGACTGGCGTCCTCACTGCGATCTAAAATCTAAAAAGTATTTTTTTTTGGAAAAGGCCGATATTCGCATTAAGTACGCCAATTATTATTATTTATTTTTTTTAATTCTAAATTTCGATCATCATCCTTATCTCCCATCACGACCTGTCCACGTCCTTTTCGTTTTGCACTGCGACCATAAAGGGTCTGCGCTCCGTGTATAAAACTTCAGTTTTCCGCAAAATTTTGTTCATGAGTATTCTATCCGAAGTGTCAAGAATTTGTATTCACATTTTGGTTAATACATTGGGGTATGTCGTTGGGCTGTGGCGGCGTCAACTTTTAGTTTCCGCTCTCTAACTCGAGAACGGAATTTATCTATTGTAATTAAACTTCATACATAGATACCCTATAGCAAGAACTCGCTGGGATTGCATATGGGATGGGTGGGGTGAAGGTCAAGGTCTCTGTTACTAAAAGTAAAGAAATGGTTTTCGCTCGACTTCTTCAGAACAGATTGAGATATTTGAATACAACTTTATACCTATATATCGTATACCAATACTTCGATTGGGATTTCATGTTGGGTGGGTGGGGCCAAGGTCAAGGTCAAGGTCACCGTTACTAAAAATAGGAAAACGGTTTCTGATCCATAACTTAAGAACAACTTGAGATATTTTAATGAAGTTTTATATGTAGAAACCTTATATCGAGACCCTAGGGATTGCTTATGGGGTGGGTCGGGTCAAGGTCAAGGTCACTTATACTAAAGATACTAAAAATAGAAAAACAATTTCCGCTCAATAACTTGGAAACGAATTTAGATACTTTATATCGAAACATTGCTTGGGATGGATGGGGTCAATGTTAAAGTAACCGCTACTAAAAATAGAAAAACATATCGCACTTAATAACTTAAGAAAGCGTTGAGATATTGTAATATAACTTCATATGTAGACACCTTATATAACGAGACCTCGCTTGAGTTTGTATATGTGGTGGTGGTTTTTTTTTTTCAAACTTGTTTGCTAATTTGTTTTATCCATTATTTTATTATATATTATATTATATATTATTTTTAATGCAAATGTCTTAGTATAGCTTATTTATATTGTATTATATCATTTATAATGCAATAGGACGTCCCTTTTGAGATGCAAGAGTGGATTGGAAACATCGTCAACTATTTGTGTTTCAAAGACGCTATGTCTATGAAAATATCATACCCTTCAGCAATGCAAATTTTGCTATATTTTATAAAATGAGCAATACGAAGATTTCTGATAAAAATCACAACGTCGGATGCTTAATAGCAAACAATTGACAGCTCTCTAACTACTCTGTATCTGCGCTATTTTGGATTGTATATGTTCAAATCGTTGTTATAACATACACTCACAGTTCTGACGTTAAATAGTATGAAACGTTGTCTAAACATATGTCACAGCCCTTCTAAAAATAGACTAGGACTATTTGGTGTGTGCTATTTGGGTAATTGCAATTTCGAGCGGTCTATTATCGTGCCATATGCGATTCAAATAGCTTATTAAAACGAGAGATTATGATTATAGTATTTTAAATGATTTTAATAATTTACGTTTATTTATACATGTCAGGCATGTCGGTCGAGGTATTTTGCTGCTTAAACAATCCGTACGCGTTTAGTGCACGTTGATTGCTGATTGTATGTTCCCAAAATAGTTCAATACGTCCTCCGTTTATAACAACCAGGTACTTTCGTCAAAGCAACAGCCTAATTTCGCCTTTTGGAAATGCTCGCACACGGTTAATCTGTATCGATGTGAACTCACATCGATGCAATTCACAGTTCACCTCGATGTGGTTCACATCATCATTCTGTGCATCCGATTTCACGTCTATACTCGTTGCTCACGTACACTTCTCGTGTTTTACTGTATAGGCGTTATAACGCCGCGTTCGTATGGATTGCATATTTCGTTCTACAAATGTGTAATGCATTTAGTATACATATTAGTTAATCCAACTAAATAATTACTTTAAGTAATATGTAGGCCACCAAGTTTTGTAAACAGTATGGCAAAAGGCATATTCAGGTACAATCAACAGATCCACTATATTTATAAACCTGTAAACAATATTGTAGTGTGATACGAAATTGATAGAGCTATATTCTTCCATTAGATTACCCTGCAAGAACTAAAGATCGTTCGTTGATAGGTTTACGGTAAGGTGTTATTATCCGTAAATACGCATAAACACAAAGACGGTCGAGTTGAAAACACTGCCTGAAACAAAACGTTTAATAATGACTTACACGTAAAGTAAATGTGATCATATTCCATGTTTAATGAAGTTAATGAAGTTTTATATTAATTGAAAATGCCGTTAACTGCATTTGATTAACCCTAAAGATGTTGTGTTAATGATTACTACAGTGGGCATTTATTTATTCTTAGTTCTGAGCGTGTATATTCATGCATTAATACAACGCGCGTGTTTCACATGACTTCTGGGTGTTTGGAAAGACAATTAACTCCATGTAAATAAACTAGTTGTCTAATGTTGTAACATATTAATTGTAACGTAAAATATGTTGATATGTATATGTGTGCATATATACTGCAAACATCCATCCATGTACTTCTATTGTCAGATTTAAATACATATACATTTTGAAAACATAACTGAGCGTTAAAAACACAAATAAACACCAATAAACAGAGCACATACCAGACTACTAAAACTGTAAATTATCCGAAGATGACAGGGCTAGTATCAATAAATCTTTGTTAATACCTGATATAATTTTGTTTCCATTATCTTTTCAGTATGTTTGAGTAAAGAAGTCCGTTCACTACTGCATATTATAAACATGTCTTTTACACTACTCTTCATAAAACTTAGTCCCCACCGATGAGTTTAGTATGCTAATGGTACTCTTTCCAAATAATACCATAGTTGATTTAAGTACTTGTGTTTGTGTGCATATTGAAAACACATGTACACATAAGATGGGAAGTATGACAACTATACGACGCAAACAAGTTTCGGGACCGACTGACCGACAGGCAGACATACAGGCCGACAAGACAAAGTGATTCCTATATAGCTCCCCTACCTACTGGTAGCTGGGGTATGATTAAATATCATATTATAAGAAAAATAATACATATCGTCTATTATTTCGACCGAATACTGATATGCTTGACCAAAATAATGATACGCCAACACACTTGTGCACACTTTGAGTATAACTGCTTTTATAAACTCGACAGTTTCATATTAACATATTCACTATCATCATTGGCCACACATTGTTGTACAGAGGTAACGCCAGCCCAACAGTCGGAAAAAGTCATGTTGAGCTGCCTAGTGTCTTCAGAAGAAATATTCCCTGATCTCTAGTTCAGTAAGCGTCTCATTCTTATTTCCATGACGTTGGTCTGTAATATAATGATAACGTGTATAATTGTGAAACAGCATACACGCATTAAAATTATCGTGTATAATATGAAATATATATTCAATTGATAGTTTACAACTGATATTGAACAGTATAAACGCTGCTTAGCAGATGTGTGTAGATACATTGTTAATAATGGTTATATATTTCCACTATAATACACGTACTTGCAGATGCAATAAAGTTTCGTTCACATGATAACTAATGTTCGGGATATATGTTAATATAATTTGGCCACACATATACATGCATATTAACAACTTCAATATGAGCGATTGTCGTACATTATAAACATAAAATTACATATATATCCAATACTACCGTAATTACTCGTAATGTTGTGACACTTAAACAAATTTTGCTGTCCTAATTTTTAGAAGTTGATCAAATAAAAACCCCTGAATGCGTCTCGATATTGAGAAGCATCAATTGAGGTACACAATTATTCTTCGTAAGGCTCAATTGCGTAATGGGTTTGTATATTAATCCATATAAGATTTGCAAATCAATGTGGATATAGATCTTTTCCCAAGGGAGTAATTTATAACGCGCCGTTAAGATGCCACATTGATGGAGCAAGCTGCCATGAGATACGGATATGTGAAATATCCACATGCGCATTCACAACTTTAGCAGTTTGCTAATACATTGCAACTTATCGGTGCCAGTAAATAAACAAGTTAGAGGGCGTCTTTTAATTGACTTAAAGGAAATTTACACTAAATGGCCAATTTAGAAAACAGTGTTCCAACATTTAAAAAAATCTATTTTTCAAAGTGTCCCAAGATTCAGAGTCACGAAAAATATAATAATTATTTTATCGGATTTAAAGGGTGTCAAAACACTTAGCGTGTCCTAACATATAGAGTTATTACGGTATTTATACACGTGTACTTGAAACGTGCCTGCTGTACAAGCATACGGATCAAGTGATCTTACCAAATCTACTCGTTTCATAACTTAAGTCGAAGGATGCAACTTCATGATTTCTTCAGAAAACAAACTCGAACATTTCCATCACAAATATGTGAAGAACGTATAACATTCTATTTTTACAATTGTATCTTTGCATTCAGAGTTAAATGAAACCAAGCCTGAATATTTTGGTGAACAATGATTTAAGTTTTATCAATCACATACTGTATTACATATAATAAGATTCGCAAGCATAATAAACAACAACAAAAAGGGCTTGCATCGCACGAACAAGATCTTCGTAGTGGCTTATGTTGTAGGTGTATAATAATGTATTAAATATATTTATAAAATAAATATATTTATTGAGTAATTGGAAATGTGTTTGTAATTATTTATATCATAATTTTATGTTAATCATAATTGTCATTCATAAATTGGGCAATGTAGACTTTAGTTAACTGTAAATTTAAATAGAGATTAGTATTTTGATTAGTAGTCGATACGTAGAGTAGAAAGTTGAACTGTTTTTACTAACATAATAATACTTTAATTGACAATTCACGCATGACATTCACTCAACTGTATCTTAGTACATGAACTTCTTGGTCAAATGGCATTCGTTACATTTGATTCGAGAAGTTAACATTGTATATTTATGATATTTCATCGTAAATATAATCCACTTATAGAAACTGTATCCTGACTTCGTTGTTGTTGTCGAAAGAACCCGATAACGCTTAAATCGACATGATTTCATCTACTGTAGCTTCCGGTTTCATATGTAGCATTTTGCGTTTAGCTTGGCCTCGCAATGCCCGTCTCAGACTCTGTTTTACTCCATGTTGAGAATATAATCTCCTTCACATTGTCTACTTCAAGTTTCAAATCTTCAAATGAAACTTCATTTTTAGGCACTGGTATTACACCGGAAAATGCACTCAAGTTCAATGTCTCATACTCGGCATCCTTATAGCTACGTTGTCTACGTAGTACGACATTGTCCTCATAATATCAGATTTCTCCTTCTCCAGCATTGCTATTCGCCTTTCGATGTCAGCTAAGTATTTATTTTGCTGAAACTCTGTTTTCGTTTGTATACTCTCGCTTTTCTGTCCTCTCTTAATCAAATAATGCTCTCGGCTGTTCAGTTCTTCCTCTTTCATCTCTAACTTTCTTTCAAATTTACTGATTCTTTCAGTAAAGAAGTTTCTTTTTCTCGAAGCCTCAATTCTTGTTCTGCGAGCATATCAGCTCTTTCAGCACACTTCCGTCTAAATTCCTTCTCTTTGATTTGTAATTCCAATTCTTTTTCCTCAAAGTAGTGCTTCAGGCGAGTCCCTTCCTCTCTTTGCTTGCGTTCGCGTTCCATCAGTTCAAACTCTTTCAATTTCCATTCTGTTTCATGAACATGTGTGTCGTTGTTTCGTCTCTCCTTTTCTAAATCAACTCTCTGAATACTCATTTCAGACAACTCTCTGTTTAATAGCGACTCAGAAAGTCGGGTGGCAACAGGAGTTTTAGCAGCCGTTTCCTGTATTTGTTCACTTAAGCTCGAATTCGCTCTGACAGTCTGTTCTGTGTCCTCACTGTTTGCAATGTTACGCTACGGAGTGCTTTGATATCAATCAAGTTCCGTCGACCCCTTTCAATTATGAGTTGTCTCGCCTCTTGTAATTGTAGTAATTCTTGATCGACATTTCTACGACTCCCCCTCGCTTGACGGTCGCTACCCGTAGCCATGTTTTAAAACTGTTAAACAATTGAGTCAATACAATAATATGTGTCTACCGTACAAGAACCAAATAAAACGCTTTTATAGCCAATACATTTTATTCATCAAACATGTGCAATATAAATTAATAACTGTTTGATATATATACAAATGAAATTTAAATCATAATGATTTGTCAAACAGTTAATCAAAGAGGATTGTGACTGAATCACACGTTTGTTTTGATGCTCAACAGTTAAATCAATCTTATAAATTCTCAGCCTTGTTAACTCCCTTTACTCAGTAAGGTTATTTCCACTTATTGCCTCCCCTGGTTAACAAGCATCCGATTCTCTTTAATCAGTTTACAATCATTATGTAGTATCTCCCCACTAAACGTACCAATTACAGTTTTCTTAGTGTACACCTATAATCTCCCTTGAAAAATATTGGTCAAAGGGCTCAATTACACCCAATGATACTTGCTTATATCAGCATGCTGACTCTTAATCTGTAACACACTGTGGAAATTATGTATCCACTCTTTGTTGGTCACAATATTGTTACTTACAAAGTACGCTAGGTAAGTGTAAGTAACTTTATTTGTGTTTAAATGGATATATTATACCATGTATTGACAGAAATACAATCACAACATTTCAAAATTATAATTCGAACGTCGTATTCCTTAAAAAAATTGCAAGGTTTTCCTTATGATTTGACCCCACAACTAACTGGTTAACAGTCCAGTGCGTTAACCACTACACTGTTACAGCGGTCGCTATGCGACTGTATCGATTTCGATTTGCCTCGGTCACAACCCATACGTCATAACGCGAGCATGTGCATTAATCGATACTTCGCAATTCGCACTTACACGCATTAAACTACAAATGCAGTTTAAATCGTGCATGTAATTCTATACGACACGTTCAAGTTGATATTTAATTTATTTTAATTTTTTTTTTTCGAGTGAAAGCTCTTAAAACAAATATATAATTTTTATTAAACCTCTGTATAGCTACTTTTACTGAATTTTAAACCTTTTATATTAAATTTATTGTATGGCAATATCTACTGCTACTGAATTAGTTAATTACTAAAGTTACTAATCCGTATCTACCTTGGGTAAGTGGTGGGTAGATTTAACTGCATCATGCAATAACAACTGTGTCCGTGGATGGAAAATGCAAATTGTACGTTGTTAATACCTATTTTTATCGATACAGTATTTGATAATTTACCAATGAGCTGACAAATGGTCGTGTCTGTAATCACGACCAGTACGCAAAATATACGAGAAAAGGAATTTACCGGAATGAGGTAGATTTTTTTTTTTTTTTTTTTGAAGTCAACTGATTGGTATTTACATTTTACGAGTTTAAAACAGTAGAACAAATTTAAATCAATAAATATGCAAACAATAATTGATTATAATAATAACACTCACCAAACTCCGTCGGAACACTTACACAGTAAGAATAAAAAAAAATAACGCACGTTTATAGTTAGTCCAACACGTTTTAAGAGTCCATCACTGTCCGTCCTGGGTGAACGTGAATCCTCCCTGGCGTAGCAGAACGTAAAATCATGTACGTTCGTGATAACGGTTTTGACGTTAAAGTTATGTGCACAATTTACGCGTAGCCGTACTCCTACTGGTGCTCGAGCTCTACCCCGCACTCGTATGTGTACTCCTACTCCCGGGAAAAATGTCAAATACCGGTATCCAAGGAATGTTCGCCAAACTCCTGGAAACTCCTCGGTTCCTCAAACGACCACAGGATCCTGTCCGGTGAGGAATTCGTCTATATAGCAACGTGTCCTTTACTATTCAGTATTGCTGTACTGCTCCAAACGTTGTTGATGCGAAGCTTTGTTGTTGGGCGCCAGTGTTGCCGACTTTAGCGTTATCGGGTTCTTTCGACAACAACAACGTTTGGAGCAGTACAGCAATACTGAATAGTTGCCGACTTTAGCGTTATCGGGTTCTTTCGACAACAACAACGAAGTCAGGATACAGTTTCTATAAATGGATTATATTTACGATGAAATATCATAAATATACAATGTTAACTTCTCGAATCAAATGTAACGAATGACCTTTTAAACAATTACAACAATATTTCAAGACAATGTGTTCCGACGATAAGATAATTAACTAAAAATATTATAAAAAAACAAATACAAAATACAAACGACATATATCAATAGAAAAATATATAAAATGTTATAGTTACCTATAAATGGATTATATTTACGATGAAATATCATAAATATACAATGTTAACTTCTCGAATCAAATGTAACGAATGACATTTGACCAAGAAGTTCATGTACTAAGATACAGTTGAGTGAATGTCATGCGTGAATTGTCAATTAAAGTATTATTATGTTAGTAAAAACAGTTCAACTGTCTACTCTACGTATCGACTACTAATCAAAATACTAATCTCTATCTAAATTTACAGTTAAATAAAGTCTACATTTCCCAATTTATGAATGACAATTATGATTAACATAAAATTATGATATAAATAATTAAAAACACATTCCAATTACTCAATAAATATATTTATTTTATAAATATATTTAATACATTATTATACACCTACAACAAAAAGAATTGGAATTACAAATCAAAGAGTAGGAATTTAGACTGAAGTGTGCTGAAAGAGCTGATATGCTCGCAGAACAAGAATTGAGGCTTCGAGAAAAATAAACTTCTTTACTGGAAAGCATCAGTAAATTTGAAAGAAAGTTAGAGATGAAAGAGAAAGAACTGAACAGCCGAGAGCATTATTTGATTAAGAGAGGACAGAAAAGCGAGAGTATACAAACGAAGACAGAGTTTCAGCAAAATAAATACTTAGCTGACATCGAAAGGCGAATAGCAATGCTGGAGAAGGAGAAATCTGATATAGATTTTGAAGATGAGGACAATGTCGTAGTACGTAGACAACGTAGCTATAAGGATGCCGAGTATGAGACATTGAACTTGAGTGCATTTTCCGGTGTAATACCAGTGCCTAAAAATGAAGTTTCATTTGAAGATTTGAAACTTGAAGTAGACAATGTGAAGGAGATATATTCTCAACATGGAGTAAAACAGAGTCTGAGACGGGCATTGCGAGGCCAAGCTAAACGCAAAATGCTACATATGAAACCGGAAGCTACAGTAGATGAAATCATGTCGATTTAAGCGTTATCGGGTTCTTTCGACAACAACAACGAAGTCAGGATACAGTTTCTATAAGTGGATTATATTTACGATGAAATATCATAAATATACAATGTTAACTTCTCGAATCAAATGTAACGAATGCCATTTGACCAAGAAGTTCATGTACTAAGATACAGTTGAGTGAATGTCATGCGTGAATTGTCAATTAAAGTATTATTATGTTAGTAAAAACAGTTCAACTTTCTACTCTACGTATCGACTACTAATCAAAATACTAATCTCTATCTAAATTTACAGTTAACTAAAGTCTACATTGCCCAATTTATGAATGACAATTATGATTGACATAAAATTATGATAACGTGTATAATTGTGAAACAGCATACACGCATTAAAATTATCGTGTATAATATGAAATATATATTCAATTGATAGTTTACAGCTGATATTGAACAGTATAAACGCTGCTTAGCAGATGTGTGTAGATACATTGTTAATAATGATTATATATTTTCACTATCATACACGTACTTGCAGATGCAATAAAGTTTCGTTCACATGATAACTAATATTCGGGATATATGTTAATATAATTTGGCCACACATTTACATGCATATTAACAACTTCAATATGAGCGATTTTCGCACATTATAAACTTAAAATTACATATATATCCAATACTACCGTAATTACTCGTACTGTTGTGACACTTAAACAAATTTTGCTGTCCTAATTTTTAGAAGTTGATCAAATAAAAAACCCTGAATGCGTCCCGATATTGAGAAGCATCAATTGAGGTACACAATTATTCTTCGTAAGGCTCAATTGCGTAATGGGTTTGTATATTAATCCATATAAGACTTGCAAATCAATGTGGATATAGATCTTTGCCCAAGGGAGTAATTTATAACGCGCCGTTAAGATGCCACATTGATGGAGCAAGCTGCCATGAGATACGGATATATCCACATGCGCATTCACAACTTTAGCAGTTTGCTAATACATTGCAACTTATCGGTGCCAGTAAATAAACAAGTTAGAGGGCGTCTTTTAATTGACTTAAAGGAAATTTACACTAAATGGCCAATTTAGAAAACAGTGTTCCAACATTTAAAAAAATCTATTTTTCAAAGTGTCCCAAGATTCAGAGTCACGAAAAATATAATAATTATTTTATCGGATTTAAAGGGTGTCAAAACACTTAGCGTGTCCTAACATATAGAGTTATTACGGTATTTATACACGTGTACTTGAAACGTGCCTGCTGTAAAAGCATACGGATCAAGTGATCTTACCCAATCTGCTCGTTTTGTAACTTATGTCGAAGGATGCAACTTCATGATTTCTTCAGAAAACAAACTCGAACATTTCCATCACAAATATGTGAAGAACGTATAACATTCTTTTTTTACAATTGTATCTTTGCATTCAGAGTTAAATGAAACCAAGCCTGAATATTTTGGTGAACAATGATTTAAGTTTTATCAATCACAAACTGTATTACATATAATAAGATTCGCAAGCATAATAAACAACAACAAAAAGGGCTTGCATCGCACGAACAAGATCTTCGTAGTGGCTTATAGTATGGGTCTTTTGGTCTACCACTGTAATGGTAAGTAGTTTAATTTTTATGCACGTAAGAACTTCTATTTCGATTTTTTAATTAAACCGACCGATAAATAAGAAAGAGCATTCCTATAATCATAATATACGTATATGAATGCAAACGCAGTAACTGGACGTTTAAGACCGTAAGCAAGTTATTACTAGAATACAAATTATTTTGGCCGAACTCCAACGCATAAATAGTAAATGCACTTTACCTAAGTTTTTTTTATGTCTCGCTAAACACCAATGCATCAATTGTCAATGCTTTTCACTTAACTTTTCATATGTCTCACATACTCGTCGTTTTGTTTGCAAACTTAGAAAAACAGAAACACACTTATAAAATAGAGATACAATTATATACTCAACATGTATTTATTATTAGCAGTTTAACAAACGAACCAATCGGAATGTTGCAGTTGCAACGGAACGTAACAGTAATTTTAATAGCCTGTGGAAAGCAATGAAATATATGCTGATATATGAGAATATATTACCTGTGTCGAACTTTCCGATGAGAAGCAGATTTGTTCAATGCTAAATCAGAAACACATACTTGAATTAATAGTTAAACAATATAGCTAATTTATGCTTCCAAACACATATCAAATTTATATTTATACTAGCAAAATGCTCGCTCTTCTTTGGAAAACTTACAAATCAATTCAAATGATCTTCTTCGGTAATGCCATGTTATTTATTCTGAAGGATTACCATGGACTCGGTATCTGTATATAACTATTGCAACAGCGATGATGACAATAACTCCTACTGCACCACCAACAGCTGGTAAAGTTGAGCTGTTTGCATCCGTAAGTAGTTAGTCGTTTATCAAAACTAAACTCATTGGTAAATTATCGCATGTATACCTGCATATTGGATCTAGTTAATAATATACAACGTGCTAAAATCATCAGTTCAAACAATATAAAAATTTCGGCCAGGGTCCATACATGAATAACTTCAGTCCAACTGGAGTTGCCAAATATATTCTCTGCCCAAATCTTGACTTGGTAAGTTGCCTGTGGTTTTATTCCACGTATAGTATGTGTGATCCAATTGACGGGTACACGTATATCGTTCCAGTTTTCAAGATTTATTTCTGTATATCTTGTTGTAAACGTTTGTTCTTCTCCACCATTAAAACCAGGGACCCATTCCAGATCTATCGCAGTAACTCCTTTTCGTAGCACATGTACTTCTTTTGATATTTCAGGAATAGCTAAAATTGATCATTGATGCAATGAACTACTACTATTACTATAACAAGAACAACATAAAAACAACAACACATAAAACAAAAACAATAACAACAACTACAACTATTGCTACAACTACTACTACTACAACTACTACTGCTACTACTACTACTACTACTACTACTACTGCTACTTCTACTACTACGACTTATTCTAGAACAACAACAACAACTACTACTGCTACTACTACTACTATTACTACTACTATTACTCACACAACTACATGACGTTGACCTAATCTTACGACACTTATGCAATAATAATAAGTTATTTATGACCAATATAAATGTTTTGGAAAATAAATAAACAATCTTCGGCGAGTACTTGATTCGTGCTAAAATATTAATTGTGAAGAACAAACCCTTGGCGTGCAGTTGAAATACTTCAGATGTTGAACCTAATGGATTGGAAACATTTACTTGATATGTTCCAAAGTCGTTCACATGAACATGATTAATTGTTAACTCTGTCTGCAAACGGTCTTCCGAGACGCTGATCGTGTTATGGCTGTCATTGAAAGAATGTTCCATCCATAATATACACTGTTGTTTTTGAACCAAATGGCATTTGCTATACTGGGCAGTGGGTAAGCATTTATGGTAAACGTTAGTACAGCTGTGTCGTTAGGAGCCCTGTGTAGCGTTGTTACTGGGGAGGCAAACGGAGATGCTTTGGGGAACCTTGCAGAAGAAACAGTTGTATTGAAATATAAATGAATTCAGAGAAAAGGTGTCAAGTTATATAAAGAAAGATCTAGGATAAAAAAAAAGGTACAGGGTGCTGCTCAAAAGGAGCAGGGTGGAAAGCAAGACCAATTCGCTAAGATTTTCTAATACTTTGCTAAATCCAGAGTGTTCATGAGTAAAATGACTCTAAATAAGATTTTTAAGTATAGTCTATATATTTGTCATTGAATAGTTGCAAACATATATTGAATTTCAAAAAGATATTTAACATTTGTGTGTTGACCAGCGCAGTGGGGTAGCTGGGTGGAATCAAAATGAAGCAGTGTGTAGCAACCTGCTATTTCGGTCTAGATCTTTCTCGTTTATATGAGCTGAAAGCAAGCCAGATACCGAACATTTGATAATGAACAACTTACATTGTACAAGCATATCCAGTGTCTGCACCTGTTGAGTCGGGTTATGTGCATCGTTTGCCTGGCATTTATACTTGTCAGCATCAAAATCATATATGGCTCGGACTAGATGAAAATAATACGTTTGAGATGCAGTTAATTAACCGTTTAGTGTTGAATCATGTTGACCTGTTGCATTTATTTATGGACAATCGGTTTGGGATCACCATCCACTTCACATATGAGCTGGACTGATTGATACTGATCGACAATTATGGAACCGCTATTTGAAATATTCGCATATATTTTCTCGATTTTTGCTCAATCTGAGACAATTTAATAATAGTATCAGTGATGCGTTAAAAACAAACCATTTATCAGTATTTATTGCAGAACAGCATTAACTTTTCAATACCGAGGTTTTCTAACTCACATTGAACATCCAAAAAAAAATTTTGACTGACTAGACCCATGTTCTATTTTGTTTCCGCTAGCCTGCATTGTATTTGTTGCATTATATTGGTAAACACCTTCATCTGATAATTGAGCGCCTTCCATCACCAGGGTCTGTCTCATATGGAGGAAGGTATAGGTTTCCAGTTTGCTCAACGTAAAATTGGTGGCTGTTGGATTTCCGCTGTTGAACAAGTTGCATACAGATGTGCGTTGTTGACAACAGACTGATTTTCCATATTCTGAACGATTGGGGAGTCTAAAGCAAATAGTTTAATCGATTATGATCATTATTATTTATAACAATTAATTACATTATTGAGGAATGACATACGTATCCATGTTTATTTGAATGTGTTATCATTCTTTTTTATATCTTAAATCCAGCAAGGAAATGCTTAAAGTACCGTGTATTAAATTAAATATTAATTACAACAATATATGTTTTATTGGTACGATTTCTCTTTTGGTAAGCATTTGCATATATTGGAATGAATCGATTGTGCAAAAATTATGCTGACTTTGGGACACATAATGTGGTGCTACTGTTTGATTATAGTTGGTCAGGTGAAACGAAATCAATAACATGTACAACGGATCAAACAGTCATCGGAGAGTGTTCAGGAGTTCTGTCTATTGCCTGTTCCATTTTACCAACAAGTGTCAGTTTGTATTCACTTTCCTCCAACATGGACTTGACGTCAGTGTCGTTAACAGATTTATATTTCAACGAATCAACGTCAGGGATGTACAGCTGCTCTCAACCCAGCAATACCGACACAAAGACTATCTGCTTGGAAAAAACACCAGGTACATCCATTAGTATATTACTACTTCTACTACTACTACTACTACTACTACTACTACTACTACTACTACTACTACTACTACTACTGCTACTACTTCTACTACTACTACTACTACTACTACTACTACTACTACTGCTACTACTACTACTACAACAACTACTACTACTACTACTAATAATAATAATAATAATAAATAAATAAATAAATAAATAAATACATAAATTAAATAATTAATTAGTTAATAATAATAATACTAATACTAATAATAATCATAATATTAATACTAATAATAATAGTAGTAGTAGTTGTTGTAGTAGTTGTTTATCACCAATTGTTGACTGCTTTGATGATTTTAAACATATTTATTTTAACTCAATTATATCGCAAGCCTTAGGCTTAAAGAGTCAATGCCATAATTTATTATATTTATACATTAACTACATTATTGTGAAACATTAAAAATGGTACAGTATACGTAAATTTCAACATAAAACAAGTGGACTATTGTCATATGCACCATCTTTCTGAACGCTGAACACTTCCCTGTTATCACCACGGCTATTATGCCCTTTTTATGTAATTGTGACACCAATTATCGGGTTCACGCTTCCGCGGTATCGCGAATTGGCGCCTAACAGGATACACCGTTCGGTTTAATCAAGTGTTTTAAGGTTGAATGAGATAAAACTCGTGAACAAATCGTTGGTATTCGGTTTGGAAAGGGTTCGGTTTATTAAGGTTTTTTCATATATAAAACAAGAAGGAAAACAATCGGGACCGACAAAGCCGTTCGGTTTTGAAAGGGATTCGGATTTCACATGGTTCGGTTTGGACAGGTTTCACTGTATTTGTATTATTACTAATTTAATTATTGTAATTAATTGTTGTATTGCTTTCGTTGATGCTGTCGTTTTTTATAAGTATTTCGATCTAACATTTTATATTTAAAATCACTTTGTTTAGCAACTACGACTCCTGCGTCAGTGAATGCTTCTGGAAATACAAAAGGTAAATATGTTTGCAAATGAAACAAACACATACAGAAATTTATAATAAATGTCATATAGAAATGACAGAGTTGGTGACCGGACACGAAAAGCAGACCCGGAGCGGCCCATCATCATATGATGGTGAACCTTTCTGCCAATTTGACTCTAAAATTCATCCAGAAATGACAGAGTTATAGAGCTGGACGGAAATAAGCACGGACGGAATGACAGTCGGAATGACGGACGGACGCACGGAAGAACTCGCGCAATCCTTTAATTTTGACAACTTAAGTAAAATAAACATATATTGGGGAAAAGAACACAATTTAAAGACTCGATTGAGAAATAACCACTTCATATATGTCAGAAACAAAAGTAATATATAAATAACGCTTACTAGTATCGCACATTCTATTATGGGTTATTGCACTGATTTTTCTTGGAGTCGACTTTGGATTGATGCGAGAAAACCAAGGTCGCGCTTAAAAATGTGTTCGACGTTCGTAAGAAATTCCGAGAGTTTCATAACACTGTCCTTTCGCAACCACCTGTTACGAATTTGTATGTTGCTAAAAGTTTCGAATAGTCAATAGCAAAATTGGCCGCCGCTTTGGTTTAACTTCACAAATAGCATTAAATCAGGATTATGTTAAAATTTTAAAATATATTATCACGTATTTTCTTTTTAATATCGAATTGCGATTTAATTTCGCACATTTGTATTTTAAATTATATACACCACATGTGTTTACCTTGATAACAATTTCGTGATGATGAAACAAGATCAAATGTAAAAAAAGTATCGTTTGGTGTTTTGAAAATAACACTGGTAATGTTTTGTAGCACTGCATATGTTTAATTGAAATGCAACAGCGTGTGGACTATTGCATAAGCAATTCTGATATGAAAGGATAGTTATGTCAAGCTGAAATTTGCCGTTTTGGGGAAAGAATGGATTGGAATTTGGATGATGAACAAGACATTGCCTAGTTAGCTACACGCTACTGGAACAAACTTACACTCTGATTTGCATTATGAAAATCTGATGCGATTCCATTTTTTTGTTCAGAAATATTTAAAGTATCATTACATGTTGAATATGAAATATTTCATCAATATAATGATAAAATGCATAATATTATTCTCGTCCGGTGAGTTAAACGTATGTATTCCAAAACTAATACGAACAACTATTTATTCGTCGCGATGCTTCTTTGTATGTATTTATACTGGAAATTCCACAGTGTGGTTTCGATAGTTGCTTTGTATTACTAGTGAAATATGTCTTTCCAATTAAATTCATGCTCCTGAAATAAGTTTTGCCATTTTATTCGGAATTTGGAAGGCTCTATGGTATTTTTAATTTGCAATCTATATAATAGTTTGTTTGATCTTTGTTTTGAAATAACGTTTTGCAGGAATGAGGTTTGTATGCATGGCGTGTTATTTGTCTTGATCTTCGATTTTATATATATAGGTATACTTTTTACCAACGTGTAATACACCAGGAAATTACTTGCTGGTACTTCATACCAGTATCATATATTACTAAAATAATGATTATTATTTATTATGTAGTCAAACAATTGATCGACATACATTATGCCTTTTTCATAACAAGTTGTATTAAAGAATGTTTTACAGTTTGAGGTATTTTTTTTTTATTGTTGCATAAAATAGTTTTACTGTTGTTTTTGTCTTCTACCTTATGTGTGACGTGACTGCATGCTGAAAGTACATTAGATAGAAACATGTTTTCTTTGGATCTGTCCTATATTGTTGTATTGCTGATTTTACATTCGAAAATTAATGAACCACCATATTTTTCTAGTATTTTATTGCAAAACTATTTTCATTTACTGCGATTTGTGTTATCTAGTAAGCGTTTTACCCAGCTGCTTTTGATTTCAGGAACGAATATATGTCAGTCAGTTGTATACCTCCGAGTTCTACAGGTTGCATTAATTGATTTTGTCCGGCTTAACGTCCCAAATGAAGTCAAATATGGTACTTTTTATATCATGAATAATATCATCACGTGGATTTGGGAGAACCGTAAGAACGTAAATTAATTTTGGAAGCGCAAATGTTTTTAATACTGTGGTTTTACCGATTAATGTTAGCTTTCGGTGTTGCCATGATTTAAGACAGTTTGTTAATTATTGTAATTTAGGCAATATGTTTTTCATAACGGTATCATGTTCATTGTTTGTAAAAGTTATGCCTAATGTTGAAGATTCGTTTGATTTCCAATGAAATTTCATTAGTTTTTTAGACGTATGTTACTATGCCTATAATTACCTACTTTCAACACAGTGCATTTACATTTATTTAACTTTAGGCCTGATATATTGCCAAACATGGTTAGTGATTCGATTGAATTATTGAAAGAGGCAGGGTTGTTATAACAAAAGTAAGTTGCATCATCTGCAAAACGTGATTGTTTGACTTCTTCATCTGGTTTTATTTTTGTAAGATTGAATTTAATGTGATAAAAATGCTATACATATTATAAATAACGATGACGAGAGTGGACATCCTTGTCTGACACCTCTTTCTATGTTAAAGCTGCTAGTGAAGAAATCATTGTTAATAATAAGATTAGATATGTCAGTATAGAAATGTTTTACCCATTTTATTGAGTTTTCTCCAAAATTAATTTTTATAACATGAAAACATAAAGGAATGGGCAAGTGAGTTGAATTCTTTATCGAAGTCAGCAAAGAATATAAGACCAAAATTATTTGGGTGGTTTAGATAGTTTATACATTCTTGCATCAATTGTACATTTTTCTCCGATATATCGCCCTTTAATGAACCCAGATTGAGAGCTTGAAATAATTGATGGCACTACTTTTAAAATTCTGTTTGCTCTGCTGTTTGTTGCAATTTTGTAGTCGTTATTAAGCAGACTAATAGGGGGCCAGTTTGATAAGGACTCTAAGTTTTTGCTGGGTTTTGGAATGACGGATATAATAATTTTTTTGCAAGACAGTTAGACTTCCGTTATGTAATGAGTAGTTCAGTGAGTTAACTAAATATTGCTTAAAGAAATAACATAACATGTACACATGTTGTGTTACGAATATTACCTTTAATAACCTCTCATAACGTGTTTGGGTTTGAATCTTTGTTATTTTGAATTGTATTTAATTTGTCCTGTTTTATGTGTGATTGGTATTGTGTGTCTAATAGGATGCTGTTATTTAATTTAAAATAGCCTGGTCCTCGTTCAGATTGAATGTTATGAAGTTTAAGCGTAACTAAAGAATGGTCAGTCATAAAACCTGATTTTATACTGCAGCAGTCAATTAGATTACATAATGATTATGATATTAAAAAGTAGTCTGGCCTGCAAAATCAAATATAGTTGGTTTGGTGTTTGAATGCCAAGTAAATTCGCACTCGGTTTCTGTACATTTAGTACGCCAGATGTCTAACATGTTACAGTTTTCAATTATATTATTTAAAATAATTATACTCTAATAGTAGGTTAACAACAGTATTAACATCTCAACCAACAATACTATTCTTATCCGTATGCTCATTTATAAAGGTGTACAATGTTTGGTAAAATTTACGTTAATCAGTGTTTGGACAGTAAAAGTTAATTAACGTTATTTGTGTTTCATGTATTGTGATTTCGACACTCGATAATCTGCCAGCTATTATCTCGTTTAAGTTATTGACCTTAATCCCTGTGTTATATTTTATCAGAAATGTGATGCCTAGTTTGTTGGTTTGAGGTCCACTTACATAGATATCCCATTCACTTTTCAATGTTTGCGAAAAAGTATATGTCAAATGACTTTCCTGTAAAAAGCATATATTACATTTCTTTTCATCTAACCAGTTGAAAAGTGTAATGCTTTTTTCTTTGTTGTTAAGCCCTTTTACATTAAGTGTACATATTGTAATACTCATATAAAAGGAGAGTATCATAAATGGTAAGTATGTGTGTGCTTGTCCAATTTGCTACTATCTCACCAAGAAGGTTAACCTTATTTTTGGTATATATTTTTTATATGGGCAAACTTGTATACTTGTACTACAAAACAAAACTTACCTCCAAATTTCGACACAACAAATACTAACACACATATTAAGTAGAACATCGCCACGGCTGACTTCCACAATAGATGCAAAATGCACTAAAGATAATAGCAATAGTAAACAAATATGACATTTTAATTAAGTAACATCTATTTAATATGTCAATATGGCTGTTTATCTGCTAAACATATGCACACGAACATGTGTACGTGCGTCTTATGAGCACTGTGCTTTACAATGTGCACACCCGTGTGGACACTATCTTTATGAAATTTAACTGTGGCCTTCCTTACTTTAACTCGTTTAAATAACCAATATGTTTGTAAACATTTCATGTTAAGAACGTTCAATTTTAAAATGATTTCATACTAAAATAGGTACTGTCCAAGTATTATATTTGCTGCATATACTCAAGGAAACGAGTCATTTCCACTTAGAGCTCTTGCTCACTTGTACACTCGATTTATAAGCAAATATGTTTCGCATATGGAAACATTACCCAGGTCTGTGTGAGTGGTATTAAATTCAAAAATAAAAAAAAAAATATAGCAAAATTGGGAATTTGATTTGAATTATACAGATTAATTTTAGCAAATGGAGACAATGTCTTGACACCGATGAATTTTAACAGCTTTATTTAATGCTAGACTATATTTACTGTTTTACTGCGAAAAGTGCAGCGTAAACATGTTTGCTCTTCTAACGCATTCGTTATTTATCTTTCGCTATTTCGATGTGTCTGTTTTCGAAAGTCTTCGATTAAAACAAGACATGTTGAAGTTCCACCAAATATTTTAAACAAAAAAGATGTTAGCCGTAGTTTAATCCATACATTAGCATACTACAAGCAGGCATATTATTGGATTATAGAATACAAAGTCCGTTTTCAGTCCGTTATAGGGGTGCATTAGTGATAATAATTGATTGTTCAAATTCGTCTTACATTTTCCATGGAACACTTTACTCGTATACATGTAATTCCCATTGCTTTGTACAATGCACATGTAGCTGCTTACCGATCTAAAGTAAATGAAGAATTGAAGGAGTACATAAGTATACATAGGTTGATATATGATATTGCAATTATAATGAAACTTCAGAGACATCCCAAGGAGAAAAACCGTATTAAAATGACACATGTAAAACGTGTTTTTAATGTATTTAGATTTTCTGTTCCAGCAATATAAGTTACTGTTTGAAAAGTACAGGAAGTACTCGTGAGTACCACACATGTATCGATAAATAAGGGCCGCTATGGTACGCTACATGTATATGGTACTGTTCTATAAATGGTAAATATCACTGAAAACAAGGCAATCAAACCAAATTCATCTTAATGATTTAATTTATACGGTCCATTCTTTAATACTCTATGCATGTGATGATTGCTTATTGTTTTTCAAGAAATACGTATTGCAAAATATAATGATATTAGACGTACAAATACGAAATAAACGACACCACCCCTATTCATGAAATTTAAAATTAATACTTCATATATCAACCGACAATACAATTGTTTTATGATTCTACATATATCTCCCGGCAATTTATCACGTGTAATGCATACTTGCACATATAGAATCCCATAATAAACTATTGACTACAAAACAGATCTCCTTTTTTTCTAGATAACTAACAATTGCCAAATCACTAATGCCACTTTTAACGAATGGACAACTTCATATTGACGTATTCTCGATAATCAGTTGACGTCACAGTTCGTCCTAATGCTGGCATCCTATGCTGATTATCTGTGGCCGATGTACTGTCTCCTCGACATTCGTAAGGAGTTAGAGACGAATATTCACGGAATTCTAGTTCTGCAAGTGGCTCATACTTATTGCCATGGCCAGAAACAGCAGACTCTGGAAGAAAATGAAACAAAAAATATATTTGACAAGAAAAGTAACATAAACAGTTAGGGGAAACAATGCATTCAAACTGAGGCAAGGATGATGCGGATCACTTAACACTGCTTGATGTTTTGTCTTTAACTACGAAGATGACACGTGTAATCAACAATTCAAGCAGATTCATAAGATATCTCATCTTTATTAAGCATACATTGCATGATTTCTTCGAAATCGATAATTAATTGATCATATGAAACATTACCGATTTGACAGGTTTCATAAGTCCCTTCTCTGTTTGAGGCTTCGTTGTGTCGCCTGAATACGAACACAAGTTTAAATAATTATTATTAGATATTCTGGAATCACTACCAAAATGGTTTGGCTATTTAACTATTGTGTGTTGCTAAATTGGATGAACGACAATGTGTTATTGTAATATATTTTGCTAGTTAAGCACACTATTATAATATTTACAGTTGTTAACATATGTTATATATATACCTGTATACAGTACAATATACATTTGCTTACGATTCTTTGGCGAGATCTTCATACTGGCCAGTCGAGTTGCTATGCGTTTGGTATATTTTAGTTTTGTTTTGCCCTAAAATAAATAATGTAACAATGCTATTTAGTGATAAAAACTAGTCTTATTCTACGCAATGTTGTATAATGGTCTACGTCATCATGCTGCAAGGTTGTTTTTATATTGAAGAACTCATTGGCAGGCAATTTCGGGATAAAGTACGAATTACACAAATACATGTGTTCAATAAATAAATAACTATTTTCAACTGTTTCACTCTGAACGTATTAATAAGATGTCAAATGGACTATGTATATACACATTCATGTTACCAAAATGTTCGTAGTATGTACAGATCTTTCCTTTTGTTTGTGATCTTAAAGAAAGAGCATAACATGTACATATGGTAGCATAATATGTACATATGGTTGCAAAGGTTTTACAGAGCAAATATAAACTGCAACACAGATGTACCATGTGATCTGTATCTCCATATCAGGATGGACACAGCAATTAAGACAGCAACCCCCAAGAAGCCACCTACTGAACCACCAACAGCGGATGTTGCAGAGCCATTGTCAACTGTAAAACACACATATTTTATTAGGCACTCGATGCGATAAATATGGTATTTGCTTTTATAGTTGTATATCGTTTCACTGAGCTCCCCAAAGGGGGGGGGGGGCATATAGTCGCCGCGTTGTCCGTCCGTCCGAATTCAAATTCAACTTCTTTTTCGTGTGTCTGGGTTCTGAAACTAATTTTCCCGATGATTGTATACATCATACTTTATGTCCGTCCGTCCGCTGCTAATAAGAGTTCTCTCCTGCTGTCGCAAACTGGAATTTCGCTTTGTTTATATTTAAAGGTCAAAAGTCGAAATTGACCTTTAGCTTGTCCGGGCTTTTAACTTGTTGAGTGGACTTTAAGACTTTACACGTATGAATCATGTACTTAGGTGTTCTTAGGTTTAAGGTCAATGCCACAATTAGGGTCAAAGCGGCATCGTTGAGCCTCGGCATCGGTTCTATTGATTTTCTAGTTTAGTAATATTTATCAGACCAGTTATATTACTCTGTACCTGTGTTTACTAAGGTTGTTTCCGTTATTTCTTCAGTCCAATCAGATTTGCCTATTTTGTTTACCGCCAGCATTTTGATTTTATATATCGTGCCAGGTTTTAATCCCTCAATTGTCCAGGTATAGCTGTTAACAGAACTTGTTATATAGATATCCCTCCAGGTTTCGAAATCAGTTTCTTTGTATCGAATAGTGAAGTTTTGATCCGCACCGCCGTTAAAACCAGGAATCCATGCAATAACAATGTCCGACTTTCCTACTCTGTCAGCTGACATGTGCTTCGGAACATCTGGTCTGGCTATAACATTTGTATACGCATTCAATCAATAACATACATGTATATGCATACACACTTATAATTGTCAATATAAATAAACATTAAAATCTAGTAAACTGGGATTTTAGTTGTGTTTTAAACATTATGAGAAGGAAAACAAATAGATTCCTACATGGTGCGTGTAATGTAAACACTTTCTCAGTCGAACCCAACGTGTTGGAGACTTTCACCATATATTGTGTATAATCTTCAAGTTGCAATCGAGGAATCGTCAGCTGTGTCTGCATTCCATTATCTGTGATATTAAAGTTGTTGTCATTGGACAAATCCATCCATTCTTCTTCAACACGCTTGAACCAAATGATGTCAGACGTCGTTGGCTCAGGATAGGCTATAATGGTGAAGGTGAACACAGCTGTGTCGTTTGGAGCTCTGTACAATTTAAGGAAAAAATGGCGACTCTCTTGGAGAACCTATGCAAAAATAAGTGTTAAGAATTATAATTATGGTCTTATGTTGTAAATTGTTACATTGTTACTATCTTTAAAGTTAACTTGATATATATTGTACTTACAGTTTTACCAGGACAGCAAGAATGTTTGCATGTTGTTCCATGTTTATAACTATTGTTTGCCAGACATTTATAGACTCCACTATCATATTCACATCTCGCTCGATGAATGTAAGATTTGGCTGTGTGTCCTTCTTGTTCTATTAGTAGTGATTCAATTCCATGAGTTGCGTTAATGATACGAACAATAGGTTCAGGGTCACCATCGGCATCACATACCAGTTCGATTGTTTCGTCCTGGTCAACGGTAATGTTGAGTTTAGATTCATTTGCTACGAATGTGTGGATGCTTGCTTTATCTGGAAGAAGATTTTCTTGTATAAATACATGTTATGTGATATATTTATAAACAAATGTATGATAAACGAACCAATTATATAAAGAAGTCATATCGTTTTACAAACACCAACTTGCGAATCTATGACAATATTTTAGTACCAACAGCTGTATTGTTATTTTCACATTGGACAAGTAAACGTTACAATATATTAGTTGCAAACCTTAACTTAAACATGACGTAATCAACACATAATGCATGTATGATTAATGTGCACTAAACAGGTAACCATTACGTTCAACACACTGTTCACCATGTCTACATATGCCATTATGATATACAACTGTGGGACGTTTCTTGCCAAATAATTAAATCAGCAGTTTATCAAAAAATGATATTATACAAACATAATGTAATTTCTTTATTATTTTTTTGCAATTAAAAAGGTTCGTTTGTGTATAAGTAAAACACATTATAAAATACAATGGGATAGTCATACAACTTACATTGAACATTTATATATAATGTTGTCTGACTAAAACCGTACGCTACTTCGTTTCCAATAGTCTGCATTCTGTTTGACGCAGTACACCGGTATTCACCTTCATCTGTTAACGGGACGTGGTTAATTGTTAATGCTTCCATTGTGCCGACAAATGTATTGTAACCTTTCCTTATCCAGTTTGTAGTTTGTTTCTGGTGGGTTACCAACACTGCTCAGGCTGCATACTATTGTGAAAGGACGTGTTGAGAATAACGGTTTGATTTGCCATTTGCTGCACAGTCCGGTGGGTCTGTAGCAACAATACAATAACCATATTATATACTTTTTTGTTTTATTTCTAAGCAACCGTATTGATACGTTAGAGCATTTACAATTTATTAACACCTTTTTGTGAGTTTTACACACGGCCTATGTATGAGGTACGTATGATGTAAGTCTCAGAAGTAAAAACAAATGCATATAAATAGCGGGTAAATGCTTACTCTACTTTAGTAAACAACTGTAAGTAAACTTATTACAAGATGATGATAAAACTGTACACAAGCTGCGCAGACGTAATAACTGTAACTTACACAGAACGTCAAGGATAACGGTAATCTGTGCTGACTTGTTTCTACTGTTCCCTAGACTATCTACCATGGTGTTCATTGCGGTGCACGTGATGTGTTTGTGTCGGTCCTTGCTAACGTTGTATATGGAGAGGACATTTCCCAACTGTGCTCCAAGGCCATACCAATAAATACTCGAGACTGGGTTACTGCTGGCAGAACAGGAAATTTTGAACGACCAGCCCTTCAATGACTTTCACCTCTTGGTCTATCTGTGTGACGTTGTTGAATTTTGCCGAAAGTTTCAATATAATATATTCATACTTACATAGTACATGGAAACGAACTGCTGTATGAGTGCTGCCAGTTACGTTTCCTCTCATAGTAGTAGACATTATATTCTCAGCTGTGCATGTGAAAGTTACATCAGCTTCTCTTGAAACATATGATATATTATGTACGGCATTGTAATAACCTGGACCCCAATTATAAGTGGAAGTCGGGTTACTGTTAGCCGAACAGATCAACTGTACACTGCTGCCTTCGATCAATGAGATGGTTCCATTGGCTGGCACGGTTCCAGTGTTAGACAGGTCGGACAATACGCTATACTTTACAGCATGATGATCAGGGCTATCTGTTTAATTATGAAAGAAAATAAAACAGATACAAACTACGTAGTTACATGAAACGCTCGGTAAAATCAATTATGTTCATAATAAAATAATACATAAATAAATTGAAATGACTCACGAAATGTAATTGTGCATCATGTTCTTGAAATAATCCTAACATATGTACAATATGAAAATGATTATATTAAAGAACCTATCAAGACTTGTGCTTACACAGACGCATGGACGAAAATAATACATAAATACACAACATGCGCCACATATGCATATACTTACATAATACTGAAATCGACAAGGTCTGATTCTTAGGTTCTTGTGTCTCCTTTCCGTTTTCGTCGACAATAATGTTAAAGGCAATACATGTCCACCTCGTGTCCTGCTGTATATTAGTGACAATCAGTGTAGAAGAATTTATCTGCTGTGCCTGCCAAAATACAGTGGCTAGTGGATTGGCGTCCCACTCACATGCAATCTTGATGGTGTCACTTTTCACTACTCTTAATTTAGTATCAGTAAAAATTGTATCCATCGTCCATGTTTCCGAAGCTTTTAAAGGAAGGATGGTCTGAAAATGTGATCGCATATGATAAATGCAATGAAAATATTTATCAGAATAATGTAATAACATATTTATTCGCAACGTGTTTTTACAAATTTAAGTGCGTTTTAATAACGAAACTTGGAATCCAATATACTAGCAATACCAATGTTTTATACTACCATACATTGTAATTATTTACGTCAAACGATCATCTAACTAATACGTGAACTCACATGAAACATTCACCTTTAATGAGGTCATATTTGTTGTTGAATGGGTACCAGTTGATCCATTCAAAGAATAATATACGTTAGTCGCCACACATAGAATCGATTGTGCGATGGAAGAACTGTTAAACTGCAACCTCACAACGTCTCCAGTCGCGCTGCCCCCGTAGTAAGTCCAACGATAAGACGGAGGGGGATATCCGGAAGAGGAACATCTGAACTCCACAGGAACATTTTCTCGGATATATACCGTTTCGTAGACGTTTTTGCTATTAATAGCAACGACGGGTTTGGAAACGGGGTCTAAATAAGCATATAGATCCTATTTCAATAAAATGTTTTGGAGACATTTAAGAAATAACAAACAAATTAAGAGCCCTATGATGTAAATTTGGCTTCGGTCCACATACAGTTTGTGGCTCCTGTAATGTTGCCTTGATGTTGTTTGTATGTATCTAGACCCTTAGAGGGATGGCTAATACACAAGACCCAACAGGGATTGATTTTCTGACACGTTTATTCACTACCGCTATCAGAGAGCAACTAACTACAAAACAAGCATACAGAATACTGCCAGCTTCTATTCTCTGAGCAGGGCAGTAGGCGGGGCTTACCAGGCATCGCTGACCATTACAGCTCCCTGGCTGGAAATAGAGTTTTCTATTTCTTGTATTGTACCGAACAATTTCTATCATGTGTATCACCCTGTGTACAATTAACGAATTGAACAGTACTCAACCTGAACACATTGGTTAAACAATCAGAGTATGTTGTCATCAAGAACATCTAAAAACTGTAAAATATTACTTTGTTAATAAATAGCGATTGCAAAATCGTGACAAATATTCATTTTTGGATTATGTAGCGCAATTAAACAACATTTTTATTAGACATTTTATAATTACATTTATATCAAAAGTCGACGTTTTGTTTAACTGCTTTTAGTTTGCGATTAATAGCAATATATGTTAATTGTATTATCCAGAAAGATGACGTCACATTGATTTTTTTTAGTTTGATCAATCAATCTGACGTCATTTATAAATGTTTAACCCGAGCTGTCCACATACAGAACAAATAGTGACTGGTCCACATACTCTTGTTTCTATCGCATTTTACAGTATAAAAACGGCCATATAGATAAAGAAGGACATTTTTATGTGAGGTAAAATATTACAGTACATGTGCTTCTTAAGATATTTGTGTAAACGTCGAAAATACTTGCGCTCTTCATAGATCCCTAATGATGTATTCCTACGTTAATAAGGTATTTGCTATTCAGTCAATAACTTGTTAAAGGGTCATCACTGGAGTAATAATGACCTCAGCCTGCTAGCAAGAGACATATATAAACACAATATACCATAGTTTGCCTGATTTTAGTGTTGTTTACTGTAGAACATTGTTATTATGTAACAGTCGTCATTATTTATGCAGGTTAACAATAGTAACAAAACCTCTTTGTATATCGCCATCAATGCACATTAATCAGTTGTGACAGAGGTTTGGTTTATACACGCTACTTCCAATTCATATGGTATCGTTCTCGGTGTTGTATCCTGTTACGGCAAGAGCAATGAATGTTACTTACATTGGATTTGTAAAACCGTTTCATTCTGTATGTTTATGGTAATGTTCTTGTAAACATAGGTGGCCACACACGACAATTTCTTGCTGCTGTGTGAGTTTGGGGTATATTTGACATGACTAGTAGCAACGTAAGAACTGTAATTATAGCTTGATTTCTCGGTGATGTTTACGCCATCTTCGAACCAGTGAATTCTTGCCGCTGGACTGCTCTGTGAAGTAATGCATGTGAATGTTGATGTGGCTTTGTCTATAGGGTACGACACGTTTGACAATGGTCGTGGGAGAAATGTCAGAGTGCTGAGGTTTACTGAAAACAAAACATAATGTATAATTGCTTATTGTTATATACTTTACAATCTTTATTAAATACACATATATGTTATGCAAACTTCGCATGTCGATTTCGGAATGTTGAAACAATATTATACTATAGCCCTGATATGCAAACAATGTTATCATTTATAATATATTTATCATTTTTTATTTAATACGTTCTATAATCTGTACTGTTCGCAAACAGGAATCAAAAGGAAATTAATTATATATATATATGTATCGTAATACATGCTAAACTCTTGAAATTCAACATTATTTTTATTCTATATTCACCATAACAACATATACAATGTAGATTTATATACGAATGAACACCTTTCTTGCAGGACTATACATAATGACTATCAAATAACAATTGTATGAAGACAACAACTTTTTTGATGAAAATAATGTAGTGACGTTGTAAACATGTACTATTTATTGTTCGGCCGATACTAGTTCCATTCAGTGATAATACTGCATAATATGTAACTGACATAGTAAACACTATACAATAATATGTGGTAAATGTATTGCTGTTTCGGCAAACGGCTGTCAACTAAATTATATATTTGGTTATTGTTGTCTAGTGCACAGTCTTTTCTGGTTTTGAAAGATAATCCAAAGAAATATGAGTCACGAAAAAATGTTTTTAAATTTCAACTGGAATAAACTTGGGATATAGAAATATATGTATATATATATAATAAAATAAATACAAATCAATACAGTGAGATTGTTGAATAACGTTATAAACATACTTAGGAGACTGATTGTGTAGGTATAGCTGTACGTGGTTAGGCCTCCTATGACAGCGGAACAACGCCACGTGTCACCATCAATGAGCACACTCAAGGTTTTGATTGCACAACTGTACACTGTTGATGAATTACACAAGTATTCAAAATAATAATCAGGCACATTCTCAGCATAGCAAATGTTGTTTACATACTCATGGACCAAGACAACGCTTTCAACATTCGACCCTTTGGGTAATCTGAGCCACAGAACCTGAGTAACCGGTGATAGTGTAGAACATGTAAATGATAGTCTGTTGTTGACAAGCACATCTTCTACATCTGCAGATATGTTAAGGCTTTGAGTGTCACCAACTAGGAAACAAAACAACAACATAATCGAAAGTAATGAATGATAGTGTGAAGTATTCCGACCATAACTTTAAAATACATGTAACTTTAACTTTTACATTTAACAAAGTTAATATAATAACAATAATAATAATAATAATAATAATAATAATAATAATAATAATAATATTATTATTAATAACGATATCACTCTACTTTTGTTAATACTAAAAATAATTATAATTATTACTATTATAGTACTTACCACTCTAAGTATATGATTTTATAATAACTACTGTAGTACTACTGTACATAGTACTGTAGGTATATATTAATAAAACTAAATTCTCTAGCAATTTTATACTACTACTATTTCTACACCTACTACTACTAATTGCATTAACATCCGTCAATGTCTTATACTTTTTAATACAAAACTGATTGTTAAACACATTAGCATTTTCCATAAATGATTGCTACTTACACCTTAACTGCCGGGAAATCGAGAGAGCTTCCGCCTTGATTTGTTTACGGGCTTTTGAGGAATGGCATATACCAAATACAAGTCAAGACAGAAAAGGCTCGTTTCAATAACTACACTTGTTGAATGCATTCTATAACGCAGAACAACTACAGTGTTGCAATATTTGAGATGATTTACTACGATAATCTTGCAATTTTCTTAAAGATGTCATTGACTGCATACACTAGACCAAGTGCTAATGTATTGAATATAAAATCCGAACAACCATGTTTATAAACAAACCCGTAAGTAAACGTATGACCAACTTTGTAATAAGGTTCATTAAACAATTTCATTGGGAATATGTATCTATTATCAATAATATCATGAGTATTTGATACGCGAAATAAAATGTATTATCAAGAAGTCAATACCCAATGTCTTTAGGATCATTATTATTCACCCGACACCAATTTCGGTAGACGTCCTGATGATGAATTTAAGTTACCAATAATAAATGCACATTGAAACCTTTGTTAAATCATTATTACTTGTAAGAAATGTCAGAAACAATATGTTGGCCAGACAAAACAAAAATGTAGTCAAATAATGAACAGTCACACGTTTGATATTAAACATTTTCCTGAAAAATTAACCAATGTTTTTAAACATTTGAACACTCCTGGTCAGAGTCTTAACGATTTTTCTTATTTTTCATATATGCCTATAGACAAAGTTCAAAATAATTGGCAAAGGCTTTTAAAAGAAGCCAAATGGATGCGTATTCTTGGAACTACCAGTCCAAATGGAATTAATTCAAAAGTATTATTTTAATTTTGTGTGTGCTTTGTTGAAATCCAATAGTCTGTTTTGATAATACGTATTTGTTATATAGTTAATAACGGCCTCTCTATATGCTTGCTTTTTTATTTGAATCTTACCAGTATTATTGTATCATATTGTATCCTATTTAACAAATATGGCGCAAACAATAAATGTCATATTTTTACGTTGCCGTTGACGTCTGATGACGTCGACGTCATTTCCTGTTTATAATAACAAACCTGATGAAGGCCAACATGGCTAAAACGTTGTTTTACTTTTATATATAAATATAGTTTCCTAGTTGAAGTTTGACTGCTCATCACTTACATTATAACTTTTACTTGAAATGCAGTTTATATATTGTTGGTTTTGTACGAATACGTTTTTATAATTTTAGAATACCAGTGAACATTTAATGACGGACGTAATATTAAAGGCAACATGATTTAAATACTGTACATTAAAAATACGCTTATTTACTTTTCGGCTGTAAAATATGCTTTGACATGCCCGTTATATCTCAACTCCTCCATAAATTACTCAATCCGATTGGTTACGAGCGGTCCCATGGTCATTGGGTATTTTCCATACACCATGACTAAATGTCAATACCGAGTTCTGTCATCTTTATCCACACTTACTTGGCTTCAGAAAATAGTAGATATTTACAATTTTCACTTACGATATCAACATATGTTGACATAAATGGTGAAAAACACCGTCTACATTTCAGTAATTATTAAAAAATAACTTATCTTGGTTTTTTTGCTGTTTATTAAGCTGGCAAATATGTTTACGACAAGAACAAACACATGCTTTGTTCTTGTCATATTATAAGGTTTCCAATTTAATAAATCCATTTTCACATTAAAATAACGTTGCAACTGTCCATTTATTAATTTCTTTGAAATTACACTCTTAGGCGTATACAAAAATGTTTGTTTAAGGTAACATGCCCCCCCACCCCCTAAATAGGGTAGGTAGGTCGGTTTTTTTATTATTATTTTTTTCTTTGTAAATGGTTAACTTGAAGATTCTAAAACTGAATAAATATTCAAAACATATCAATAAAATTCATAATCATTGTTTATAAGTGGATACTATCAAAACAAAACACTTATGTATCCAAAAACACATTTGTTACTTAATTACTACAATGTATATTTGTTTCATCTTGTCAGTTAAATTTATATGTATTAATATGTTTTTATTATATATACCCTGTAACGGTTAACGAAACCATGCTAGACAATGCAATGTGGCAGATGTTGGCTTTGATAAATTTAGCCAAACGGGGGGGGGGGGGTTGCTAATAACTAAACAGACCAATTAAGCTAGCATCCATTCATAAGTTATTTATGTGAAACTATTAGTTTAAACGAGTTTATGTATTAATTGTTACGCTTCATAATTAGAGAAATGTGTGATAAGCAATTTGCTTGTTTAAGATCCAGAAATGCATAAACTTTTCCACGGGATATGTTTCGGATAAGCGACAATTATCCAGTTTTATACCACGGACAACAATTCAATAGGGTTTGACTTATGTCTGCGCAAAAGTTTTCAAGTGATGACAATTGAAAAAAAAAACAACAGTAAAAGGTAGTCGGAGAGATATATTCGTTACATTGTTACACTGTTAGTAACTGAGTGCGTGTGAGTTATACACTCTCAGTGGCTTCATACTCAGTTACTAACAGTGTAACAAAAAATAATACACCTTCGCGCGTTATACACCGTATCGATAATGCCTAAATGACAACTGGCTTTGTTGTTTTAAGCATTCGTAATCACTTAAATAATTTAAATTGTTTATTTCAATACTAGATGCTATTTAATTGCCCTATAGACAATATGATCCATGGTGACACGACAAGAGGACTGTCAACTGAAACAAACACATATCGACGTTCAAACAAATGGATTGCCACACATTGCCATCGTATTATTAACCTAATACACCGCGATCAGTTAATGACACACGCTATTTCAGAACATTGATTATCGATTAACTATTTGAGTTGCACCGCGTCAGTGTTATGCGCATGTTAATCGACAATCGCAGTGTGGCTAACAATGAATGTGCACAACTTGATTGGAGTTTTCGCTATTTTGACAATATATGGAGCTGAAGGTAACATATTTTTTTATATGAGAAACACAATTGTGTTCATGTTTTAAATGTAACGTTCTTACTGTTACACACTTATCCGAATTTTCAGCTGCCTGCGACAAGCAATACGCTGACTTTGGGACACAGACTGTTGTTCTGGTGTTTGAGTACAGTTGGTCAAGTGGACAGAAATCTATAACATGTACAAAGAATAAACGGTCATCGGGCGGTGTGCAGGGACTCTGTCAATTGTTTGTTCCATTGAACAATCAAGTGTTGCAGTTTACACGATTTCCTCCAACACGGACTTGACCCTTTTGTCTTTAACAGTATAATATTTTAACGAACAACGTCAGGAACGTATAGCTGCTCTAAACATAGCAATACCGACACAAAGACGATCTGCTTTGAACAAACACCAGGTAAACGTGTTATTGTAGTTGCTGTTATTTGTTTAATGTTCGCGGTCAATCTTGATGAAACATTACACAAATGTTCCTTAAGTTGTCTTCTTCAAAAAGCTGCGAATACGGTTTCGATTAGGCAACAAGCTGACCACCGGAGCTATAAATAGAAAACTTTCAAAAACAACATTTACTTCTAAACATGTGGCTAGGTTTTCAAATAATTTCTCTCAAAAATAACGTGTGTTTGGTGGTTCTCCACCAAACTTATTCAAAATGTTTCCAGACCGTTGCACAAAATGGCCGCTTGAGCTAAATATAGAATTTTGCGTTACAATTTCGTGATGCTGTTATATATTTGGTCGATCTTGCTAAAACTTTACACATGTGTTTCTTGGTTGGTACTATTACTACTACTATTACTACTACTACTATAAGTACTACTATTACTACTACTACCACTACTACTACTACTACTACTACTACTACTACTACTACTACTACTACTACTACTACTACTATTACTACCACTACTACAATTAGTAATAAAGTAGCAGAAGCAGTAGTAGCAGTGGTAGTAGTGGTAGTGTTGGTGGTGGTGATGGTGGTGGTGGTGCTGGTGGTGGTGGTGGTAGCAGTAGTAGTAGTAGTAATATTAGTACTAGTAGTAGTAGTACTATCATAACTTTCCTTCTATTCTTTCCTTGACGGTATCTTGCTTGAAAAGAACATACACTACTCAGAAGTCCTAAACCGCCACTGAAATTATGGATATAACTTTAAAACTGTGTATTATATCAATTTGAAGCTATACATGTGTCCAGCGTTTGTGTAATACGATATGAATGAAATGTATTTTACATTATGTAAAATATTAGTATTCTTAGTTGTCATTGAAAACTATAAACACGAATTATGCGTCCGGCGTAAAATACTGAAAATATCAGGTGGCTGATTAGGACTTTTAAGTAGTATAGCGCAAAAACATTGACCTTATCCTAACCTTTATGCAAGAACATTCATGAACTTAATTCATTAACTAAAAATTATGTTTCGAAGCATGTTCGTATATATTCTTAGATGTTCGTTGAACTTATTTCAGATTCAGTTTTACATACGACTTAATATATTATTAGTTACTACTGGCTTTAGGCAAGGGGCGCTCTTTAAACAAAGTGTACAATACGGTGTACTAGAATAGCATTGAAGATGTTTGATTATCAAATGAATACATGTAGCTCTTCATTATCTTATTTCAGTTTTGGTTTTTAAAGCAATAATGACAGACACGAGAAAAACCCAAGAGTCCAGAGCAAAAGAAATTATCTATAACACATCCGAATAGTTTCGAAACCAGAATAGTTATTATTTCCTTGAAAATGCACA
This sequence comes from Congeria kusceri, assembly GCA_027627225.1. Classification (NCBI taxonomy): domain Eukaryota; kingdom Metazoa; phylum Mollusca; class Bivalvia; order Myida; family Dreissenidae; genus Congeria; species Congeria kusceri. The sequence continues at coordinate 128,246 of JAPFQT010000199.1, forward strand.
GACATGAGCAGGAGTAACATCGATATTATTACCTGTGATATTATGTTTGATATTTGCATATTATTATTGCTTCGTTGAATAAAACAGTTATTGGTTCAATATAATATTTATTGAGAACATTTATTTACTGATCATACAAAACTGGTAGAATGTAACACTCTCTCTCTCTCTCTCTCTCTCTCTCTCTCTCTCTCTCTCTCTCTATATATATATATATATATATATATATATATATATATATATATATATATACAGCCACTCGTGAAGATTTTTTCCAGGGTCACGAATGTCTGTGCATGGTAAGTATACAGTTGGTAGTGTGCATAGGAAGTGTCCATTTATAATTTGCATAGAAAGTGTTCAACTGGTACATGTTGTGTGCATGGAAAGTATCCAGTTGTTAGTGTGCACTGCGTTTATCCAGTTGGTATTGTGACTGAGAAGTTTCCATTAGGTAGTGTTAATAGTCAGTGTGTAGATGATAGTGTGCATGTGAAGGGTCCAGTTGGTAGTGTTCGTGGGAAGTGGTCAGATGTAAGTGTGCGAGGGAAGTGTAAAGTTTGTAATAAGCATGTGACGTGTCCAGTTAGTAGTGTGCATGAGACGTGTCCAGTTTGTATTGTACTTGATAATGTCCAGTTGGTAATAAGCATGGGAATTGTTCAATTGGTAGTGTTCATAAGAAGTGTTCACTGGGTAGTGGAGTAGACATGTGAAGTGTTCAGTTGGTTGTGTGCATGGGATGTTTCAAGTTTGTAGAGTGCATAGAATATGTCAATATTGTTTAAACAGTTGTGCATCTCTTTCTACAATATTATCATTGTGTGTGATTACAATTGAAACAAACGCCGACGTGTTATTTTTGTTGTTAACATGAACTCTGGGTTTGGTTTAAATACACACTTACCATAGTGTAATGTAATCTTCAAACAATAACAATAAATTATGTACATATATTTTTACGAAGACGTTGGAATAAATCTTTGTTTCAATGTGAATTTTTTTTCGTAATATACTTATATAGTAATGATTATTTTGTTGAGTGTAAATAATATGACACACGTATATTATAGTGTTTTATATACAAAATATATGATTTGTTATATATGTATACATTACGACGTAGTACACACGTTTGTTGTATTTGCTTAGAAGCTTCAATCTGCCTCTTTATTGTTTAAAACGTTAATTCTGGCAAAGCCCATACCACCTTTTTAACATTGACCTAAAATGGACAACTTCTGCGCAAAGGGCAATATCAGTACAGCCGTAGGCAAAGAAGTGTCTGTATCGCTTCTCTAACTTATTAAGTAAAGAGAGTCAAAAGCGAAAGAACCATGATATGCTACATAATTAAGAAAGGTCCTGCCCTCTCGCGATGCTGTTTTGTTTAATGAATGGAAACGATTTAAAGCTTTTTAGCAGAGGGCCACATAAGGGATATTTCTGTGAAATTATTTCAAAATTTCAGCGGTGGTTTTTTATATAAAGTTTTTCAGCCGACCTGAACATTTTGAACAACAGCTATCCAATGAACATTTCTGTCATATCATTTAGAAATATAACCAGCGGTTTATGACAGGAACATTCTCAAAAATTTAAATATAGGCATATTAGTTAAAATGACCTAGCCACCTGTGGCATGTTTTTCAACAAAGCGGAAACACTTGAGTAACTATGGTTAAGGGCTTACCAAGAAATATTAATGGTTAACCATTAGAAAATCTAACCAGGGATTTAGGAGGGTATTTGATTTAATCTTTATCCTTTAAGAGCTCTAGTGGTCGTCTAGTGCAGTGGACCAGAAACGTTTAAGCAACTTTGGAGCACCCAAGGAAGATTTCTATGAAGTTTTATCAAAGTCGGTTGAACCGTTTCAGATTTCGTTTTTTAAGGAAACGTAAACGTACAGACGGACGCAATCACGCATGACGGATGAATAGCTATGGCAAATGTTCGCTGACATTCGACCAGTGAAGATAATCATGATACGTTAGATGCTAATAATGGTATAGAAAAGGAAAACAATGTACATTTAATGTGAGCATTGTTTATACATGCTGAGAAAATACAAGTGGCCCAGAACGACCTGACGCACTACTGGCCCTTAGGGCTACCTTTAGTTTAGAAACATTATTGAAACAAGTGTAGATATGACTATAAGGTAATGCTGCATACCAAATATACAAGACCCAAATCTGTGTTTAGTTAGTTTTGTACAGGAACGTTATTGACGTAAATTCCCTATTTAAAGTCTATAAAACAAATGATCGAGCCACGGGTATTTTAACTATTTTGATATAGGAATATAAGCCATGGTACATATGACATATCAAAGACCATGTTGTTTCACACAAGATAAGATTTATTGTAAAACAATAAGCCCCGGGACTTGGGGCTACTTCAGAACAATACTGGTGCAATACCGTACAGTGATGCTACATGCCAAATATATATAAACCTCTAGGTAATGTAGTGTCAGACAAGAATAAGTTTGAAGTATGTTTCCTACTTGAGTCAATATATGAATCTAAGTCCCGGGATGGCGCCTCTTTTTAGCCCAGAAGCACCAGTTGCATAATTTGGGTAAAGAAACATTAGACCTAATATTAAAAACCTATTCGTTGTAATTTCATACAAGAAAATTATACGTTGTTCCGATTAAAGTACATGCAACTACAAATTGAGCCCGGGAGCGGGAACATTGTTTAGCCCCAACTGTCCAGAGTGTAGGTCTTATACTAAAACATGCGCAAAATGATATTACATACTGCTGCCGCAAAATAAAATGGCTGATTTAAATATAAATATGCGATTAAAATCAATATAACACTTATTGACAATAAGAAAAGAAAGAAGGAATAAATAAAGAAATGTGTATTTGCTTAAGGTGCTTAAAACTATATTTAATTATATTTTAAATTGTTATTTTACATTTTAACCGGTGTTGTGTTCGTGATCGTCAGAAAATACCGTTATTTGCAAGCTCAACCATACGTTAATAATATCAAGTATTGTATTGCTCATTGTGAAATCTGTAATGTGTAATCAATGCCATTCTTCTATATATTCTTAATTTGCGAGCTTTGGTGTAGATCAAGTCATAATTCTTATCACATATTCTTAAGTTGACACGATTTACATGTACTGTAAATCTGACGTTGAAACAAATATGTGTTTGCAAGGCAATTTCATTTTACCAATTTATCAACGTCGAATATTGACGTTGTTTCAATGTTGATTCAACGTTAAAACGCCTATCAGTGTGTGTATTATCTATTTTAAAAGGTCTTAATTCCGAATAATAGTTCCCCATCTGTTATACGAGTTTAAATATATCACGGTGGTGTACAGAACGATGTTAAATTATCATTGTATTATATACCTTTTTATAATATTATGTGTGTATTATTTGCATAATCTTTACATTAAAACACACAGTCCGCGGAACAGTGCGCGCGCTCGCATTATTAATATACATGAATGACGTCGCTCTAAGTGATACATAATATGCAAACATGTTTGTTTCTTATTCTTTAACTTGCACTAACAACTAATGAATTACTTTTTACTGTGGAAGCAGGCTTTCGTACTTTAGAATATATTTCACAGAAAGCGACCATGACCGTGTAATAACTGAAACTGTATGTAGAAGCTATATTTAGACGTGCATGTTTAAAAAAAAGGTGGTGTGATCAATATGGAGTGTATGCAGCGCGTTTGTTTTAATTAGTATTACACACTGATGCAAGTTGTCACAATGGATATTTATCAGTTGATTGGAAGTGTTTCATTGATATTCCGAACTAGAATTACGCAATTATATAGATTTATATAGTTTTAAGTTTAAAACAACAATGGATAATAACGAAACACACACATGCTGCTGAACTCTATGGTTGTTATATGTCTTGGTGCAGGCTTTATTTATGTGTGTGTAACGTTTTAAACAGTTAAAAAAAATAACCAATAATGTTAGAGTTAACATTCATGATCGGATATAGGTTTGGAGACAACTTAAAGTTTACACAAAGCTTATGTGCTACCAGACAAGGTGATTTAGAAAACAAATTGCGTTTCTGGTTAGTACGGTTTACTAGAGAAAAATCTTCGTGGATATATAAAAACGGAATTGAAATGATTGTTGCTGGATTTTAAATCACGTTTTCAAATAAGTGGATCGGAGTTATTAATTGATCGAGTAAATATAAATTTGCATATTCGTTTCGTTGTGGAGTACTCCTACATTATCGTATGTTTAAAGTCCAATACGGAAAATACGGTACCGTATTTGAGCTCGATGGGCACGAATGAGGACATATGTTTGGAGGATATAAATAGGCATATAATAAAAGTGTGTATTGCACGCACCGTGTCTGCTTGCTTTTACCGTAAAACAACTTTTTCTGTAGATTTTCAAAAAAGACCGACTGATTACTGTATTTTATGAATTATCACAGTATATTAAGCATTAGACACAAATCATTTCACATAAAATATCTCATCGTACTTTGTTTCGTGAAACGTACAGTCACGATAATGACATCGAAATCAAAGCCATGCACAGATTTTTTGTCGTGATGGCATTTTAAGAAATACTTAATTTACACCGATACTACAAAGAACCCGCGGAAGTTTAGGTGGCGATTTGAATCACGAGAGCACGAGTCAGTTGAAAACACGCATCTATACGTAGCGGAAATTTTGACAACAAACGATGCCGTTTATTTATGATTATGAGTTAGCACGGCTTGAAACTGACCATTGTTCTGATAAAGTCATTTACATGTAGCGCTCTATTTTCATAACGCTCCACCGAGGTACTTTTCGGTAGTTTAGGTTTCCTCCCCAACACATTACATAAACGTTATACCTGTTCTCGAAAGTACATGTTGTTAATCGAATTCTAATCGCTGAATACATTTTCAAAGTTTTCAAAGTTTTCAAAGAAAGTATAACAGTATGTAATACCCATCGATGGCTTGAACAAGAACACTATCAACCAAATATTGTGAAGCGTTAATGGATGTTATTTAACCTACACATCGGCAATCTAGGACAAATATCTACGTGTCACAGCCAACGTATTCAACACGTAATACAGACATTAAGACAGACAGACATTAAGACAGACATTAAGACATACATTAAGACAGACATTAAGACAGTCAGACAGACAGACAGACAGACAGACAGACAGACAGAGAGACAGACAGGCAGGCAGGCAGGCAGGCAGGCAGGCAGGCAGGCAGGCAGGCAGGCAGGCAGGCAGGCAGGCAGGCAGGCAGGCAGGCAGGCAGACAGACAGACATACAGACAGACAGACAGACTTAAAATACAATGCATGCATAAACAAATGAGCCACGTAATTCAGCATTATATGTCAATTATGACACAAAAGAAGAACCCTTATTTTCTTTGTGGTGCTTAAACTTCATGTGTATGGAAGTCAACTGTTGAACTATTACACCAGATTGATGATAAAAAAGTCAAAATGACACTTGGTCGTTGAAAATACTAGAAGCATATGGTTTGCTTAGTGAGAAATTTAAGTAATTTTTATGGCACACACATTTGAATATTGTATTAGCCTAAACAGCCTAAAAAGGCAATAGGCACAGTTTGATAAATATTAACTTCAAGACGCTATATATGCTGATCATTGAAATAAATATCAAGTTTATCATGGTATGGACTCTGCTTTTTCGAGGTGCAGAGATGATGTATTTCCAATAACCAACTTTTTGGCTAAATTCATGTTGTTGCGCAAAAGGTTTTCAATGCATTGCCTAGTTTAAGCAGAAACAAGTATAGCAGAGTCATCATCATGTACGAATAGCTTATTTGACAACAACAGACAGGTCATCAAAAATAATGAGGGGCAGTGGTATTAGAATAGATCGCTTGAGAACGCTACAATGAACACTTGCTAGAGATATACGAAATATCAAGTGACTGGTGCATGTCAGACACATAGGTCAATTGCATTCAACTTTATCACAAATAATGTACTGTATCAACATTTTGAAAGGTCTGACAGTACCATGCCAGTACTATGACCTTCATCCATTTGAAGGAGACAAAAATATGTAAGCTGTATCAAACATGTATCGCTTGACATACCATGTCTAACACCAGACTTAAATTCATTCGAAGCATTATTATGAATAAGATATTCTAACTGATCATAAATGGTCCGTTCAAGTATTGTAGGCACCATGCTTAAAAGAGACTTTACGCTAAAAATCGTATTAGCTCTACTGGCCGAAGGGAGCTAACGCGATAGTGTTACGTTCGTCGTGAGTGCGTGCGTCCGTGCGTCGGTGAATCTAAACGTTCGTTATTACTTAAAACATCTTCTCATAAGCGACTCCGCCGAATTCAACCACAAATGGTTACACAGAAATCATCTATGATAGATAGTGATTTGAATGTGTTTCATATGTCTCCGGTCAATTATATCATTGTATAGTTAGATCATATGAGCTAAAGTTGTTTTTGTTATTACAACTGCACAAATCTTCTTGTCTAAAACCGCAATGCCTAGGCGCATACTACTTTGAATGCAGCATAATATGTGGTCGAAATACAAACATTGTTAAAATGATGCCTATGGGCCGAAAAATGGCCCCGCCCCGGAACTTTAATTACATTTGGCTCGACCTTAAAAATCTTCTTGTCTGATACTATAAGTCCTGCGCTTTTGACAGTTGATATGTAGAATTGCCTCATTGTCCTTTTCCAAGATTGATTTATGGATGCCCCTGGGTTTAAAAATGGTACCACACCGCCGCTCAATGTTCTTTGTTCATGTACTTACAAAGAAAAACACCTTTAAAAATATTTTCGTCTGAAACTACAAGTCCTGGGCATTTGATATTTGGTATGTAGTAAAGGCCTTATCGTCCTGTACTAACATGTGTTCTATTGATGCCACTGGGCTAAAAATGGCCCCGCACATAGTCTTTTTTTTATTTAAATGTATTTTAATAGACAAAAAAATAGAACGTTCCTTTTTTGAAACTACAAGGTCTACTTGTAGGCATTTGATATTAAGTGTGTAGAAAAAATGTTCATATGGTTCTTTTGCCAAGAGTGTAAAACGTATGGGCTTGAAGAATAGCACAACCACAGTGATCAAATTCTTTACATTCACTTATTGTCTGAAACTACAGTGCCTACAGCTTTTGTTTGTATGTACCATCACCTTCTTCCACTTTATAGCTAGTTTTTAAAAGCTGCCCCTGGGCAAAAAATGGCTCCAACACAGGGCTCAATATTGTTTAAATAACATTGACATTTGGTATTGAGCATTGCCGAATATGCCTATACCAACGTTGTTAAGATAATACCCATTTGCCAACAATGGCCTCCCCGGGGCTCGATATATACTCATAAAATGAAAATACAAATCTTCTTGTCCAAAACTACTTCATGTGGTGCAAACGAACAACGCGGAAACTATATGCCCACGTTACAGAGCATTGTATTTCGACACAATATTTTATTTTTGTAAACATATGGATGACATATATCGGCACCTTTTCCTCTCTATTTTGTGCCGTTTTAGTTTTTGATAAAAATACGCAGAAATTTAACTACTAGAAAAGGTCTATAATTGGCAATCGTTTGTGATGCGTTTTCCTTTCAGACTTGCCTATAACGTATATGTTAAAGTACACGTTCCCTTGTATACTTTTAAAGTCTTTTTAGTGAAAGGAATGTTTCAAGCTGATTCAAAACAAATAGAGTCCATTAATAGTGTTGTGTTTCATTCTATTTGGTATGTTGAAACACATTACAAACTGGTTTCTAAATTGTTTTAAGCTCTGAACATCGTTTAAAATAATAAAAAGTTTGAATCAAAATGTGCGTTCTTCGCAAAATGTTAAATATGAAAAGAGCAAACCAGTGTTTTGTCACGATATAACGTATTACTGTACATTTAATCAATTTGTAAAAATGAATTAAGAGTTTCAAGTTCAATTATAGTTCACTTAACATGGATTAACATGCATGTTAAATAAAATATAACGTTGATACATGCTAATTAATCATACAAATACATTCATTAAACTTTTGTTGAGATCTGTGCAAATCGGATGTGTATTTAATAATGTTCATACATTGTGTAGGCCGTATTTGTCTAAGGAAACAGTGACGACTAATTTTATACGTTTCGGTTATGATTACTGTGACTTGTAGTAGAAACCACTAATTACTGTACACTCACCGTGGAATATTATGGGAAGATATGATATTGAATAAACTAACGAGCTAGTAACGTGAATACTAGGCACACAAACGCCGTTGGTACATTTTATCACATGAGTCTTATTAATGAATATCTGACAGATTCATTAAATTTTATGACAAGGTATAAACGCATTATTTCAGAATATAACATTATGCATATAGATATAAATTAACACAACTTGCTAAAATGTCACAGTGTTTGTTTAATGGTTTCAGTAGTTGAAAGTTGATGACACGAAAGTTCAAGAAACCTACACTGTGTTCACAGTAAATGGTTTGTATATCTCTTATTCACACATCCGCCATTACAAACGAACCATCATCAATGATTGCAGATACATAAAATCAAAACTCCAAGTGTGTGTTCGCATGTTTATGTAGTCTACCGGCCTTTCCTCGTCTGTCTGTAAAAATATATTAAAAACACATATTATATCGATAATATGGTGGATTCTGTAAGACATATTATATCGATAATATGGTGGATACTGTAAGACATGCCAACCGAACTTTGCCTGAGTACACTGCTTAACACTTTAAATGGCAATGAATATAAGCCGGCAAACTTTATATTGCCTTTCTCACCACACTGTGCACACAAATAAGAATACTGCAGCTTAGTATGTTAGCCTGTGCAATTGCATAAAAAAATCGTTAATACAAAAAATCAAACGACAGTAAATCAATCAATATTGCAAAAAGTGTATCGTTCTGGCATTCTGCATATCACCTGAGTTTTTCACAATTACTACGTGAGTCCTTCATTAGTAATACAGTTATGCGTTTCATCAAAACTTATAATGTTCATTGGTGAGTATCATATATAATGAAGCCAAAATTAATATTCTTGCTGGATTCAATGTCCTCAGTCATAATAATGAAGTTTCACCGGAATCCCTTTTATATTACTCGAGTTACAGCATATACAAGACAATTAAACAGAGGTCATTCATTCAGAAAATATTAAAAATTATGATACTGTGTCTATACTTTATGCCCGTTCTCTGCACAGAGTATAGCAGTTAACGACTTTCGATTTGAATTCCTTTAAAACGTTTTTAGATATGATCGTCATAATACGCAAAATGTGTTACTTTCCACCGCAGGCTTAAATCTCCAGTAAGTAATTGGTGAAGAAACAATAAATATTTAAGACAGAGTAAGTGTAGATGTCAAAGTTATTATTGTTGATACTGTGTACGTTCTTTCAATGATCACTACAAATATATGAAAATCTATGATCGTAACTGATTGAACATTGTAGGCAGACGTATACCACTTACTCTCATTCTTCTCTGTCAGAATCTTCATTAATGGAGTTAATATCGACGGTATTTATTAAAACAAGATACAAACTTAGTATCTCGAATATATTTTATACTTGTAAGTGTTCAGAAAATACACGTTTATAACAAGAGCACTGCTAGCGGTGCTACCGCTCGTCTAATGAACACACTTAGTGTAAGTGACGTCACTGACTGTTGTTTCAAAACATGTTAGAAAATTAATAATAATGCAACAACAACAAGTTAAAAATTACATACAATAATCACTATGCACGACAGAGTTACGATTCTTGTCCTGCACATTAATTTTGATTATACTGAATAAGTATTTTGAGTGTACCGAAAAACTTTACCAAGTTTGAAGCCACTATGTTTTATAGTTTTGTTCGTATGCGTATGTTCGAAACTCTTTGTCAAAATGAATTTCCTAACTTGAATAAAGGCCATTAAACAATCAACATCGGTGGAAAAGTTAAAGTTGTTGTTCTTCACACTTTACGTTTAAACATATTGTATTTTCTTCGTGTAACTATATTTTACATCAACCATGGTACAAGTAAACACATAAGCATATTGAGGAAAAAGGGTTGAACAAAAAGTGATTTCCACATTACTGGCGGTTCGCCCCTGAATATATCGAAAGACACAAATAAACAAACACGGTTGGTTGGTTAAACATAACTGAATAATACATTAAAGAAATATGGGTATTTTTAACAAACTAAAGTATAAAAAGGATATATTGAATAGTACGAAATGAGCATGGTAAATGAAATAAAAAGGGAACTTTAAAGAACGTCAAAGCAATACCCTTAATATATTTAAATATGATTAAAGAAAAGGATACTTGAGCTATGTTGTCTTGTCCGTAATAAACCAGGATTGCTAAACTGGTAATATAGTACAAGTGATCACAAGTTATATAAGATGTGTGTTTAAAGCGTGTTGTCGTCCTCCTGTAGATATAGACCGCTGTAAATATAAATAAATCAAGCTATATTGTTATCAGAACTTACTTCATAATTGCCATACAGAAGCTGGCCGCAGTTGAGCATGGAAAAGGTGTGTAAATCTTAGACGTTGGTTTCTGAAAAGATGACAAAAACAAATAAAATGATTGACTTGTTCTGATTTAAAGACGCATGCACATGTTGGTAATGCTAACAGGTGGTTTTGATATAAATAGAAATTCAAATTGCTACACATTTTTCTGAGTCGTGCAAATCTTCCCAATAAGATAATAATCGGGAACTTTGTTACATTTGAAAAGCAAGTTTTGTATAAAGCCTTTAATTTTAGATAGAGTCAATGTACCTAAATATGTATGCAGTTTATTCCATAGATTTATAGCAGAAGGAATAAAAGACTGTGAGCAAAGCTGAGTTCTCCTTCTTGCAGTTATATAATCTGAGAACTTCCGTAAGTTGTAAGAGGACACCTGATTTACAGTGTTAGGTAAGAGGTTTCTGAGAAAATCACGACACTCGTTATGATGCATTTTGTATATTGTGACAAGTGTGTTATAACGCCTACGATCTTCTAAACTTAACCAGTTAATTTCTGTATCATACAATTCTCTTAATGAAACCGATCTAGTTAGGCAAAAAAATATTCTTGCAATTCCTTTTCAATTTAATATAACGTTTGTTTTTCATATAATTTGCAACCATCCCAAACCACACAATTATGTTCTAATATTGGTCTTAAGTAAGAAATATACAACTGATTAAGGGTTTTTCTGGATTCTAGGAATATAAGTCTTCTGATATAACCTACAATGTTTGAAGTAGTATTCATAATGTTTTTAATGTGAGCGTGCCAAAAAAAGACTAAATGAATATTCGTTTCCGATTTGGAAATCCATGTTTCCATCCGGGAAATTGTTTGAGACAATTTGAGATCATAAAAAACATTCGTAATTAAAAACGGATGTTTATACTCTAATGCTGGGGTTTTTACGTCAATATTGTTAAAACATTAAATTTAATTGAATTTCAAAGTAAATTATACTTCTGTGGAATAAAACATGGCTTTTTCGAAAGTGCATTATTTTACTTAGCGTTTTTTTTCTTAGTAGCGAGATATGGGTTAAAAAAATATTGTTGATCTTAATAATATTTGTGGTGCACAGTCCATGTATAAAACATAACACTGACTTATGTTTGAGATTTTCGATGAATATAAATTAATCCTTTAACAATAGCTGCGTTGAAGTTTGAGTTATCCGTAGCAAAACCCGGATCGGTTTATTGAATCTTGCTCACTTTAAAATGAAACTCGTGCCAGTCAAATTTAAAGATGCCGAAATGAATATGCAGTCATTACATAAAACACAATTACCAGTAGTTAATTATTTTTAATCTACTGTTCCATACCAATCATTTGTCTACAATAAGCTAATTATAAAGCTACGTAGCTTGGGGAAAATTATATATACATATTAATTATATTATTCGTTCTATTGTTTAATTGTGTGAGCCATACTTGCAAACCCGAAACTCGGGCGAAACGTTACATATAAAGTGTGCATCAAATGTTATTGAATATGCTTAATCGACCACTGTTAACCGCATGGGGAATATTAATTATTATTGGGTGTATCATTCAGATTTACGCTATTGCTTCCAAACACATAAATTGAAAAATAAATCACGGCCTTGCTTGCAGCAAAAAAACTGAAATGATATAGTTCAATCGACCACTATTTACGACTTTGAATATAATTAACACCCATCAGTTAAAACAGTGAGCTAAAACTGGGACGGTTGATAAGTACAATTCGGCCAAAGGGGCAATCGCCCTGGAATTAAAACTCTAATCTTGCCTATGATTATACGCATGTTTACTCCTACAAATGTACGTGACGGTAAAGATTGCATAAAACAAATATTTCCGATCAATCATGCATTCAATACAACTTATAATTTGCAACAAAGATGCAACAATTCTTGTGCAGATGAACAACCTGACCTGTACTAATTTTCAGTTGCGAACTGATGGTAATTCACGATCTCAGCAAGGTGTTTTAAAATGACTACAATTGGATCCGAAAATTAATTATCTATTTGGCAAATTAATTAATTAGATGAACAAAATATACCAACATGAATTAACTGACTGATCAATCCAATTCCATAAGCGATTCATGGACATGAACACTGGAATTTTTGCAATAATTTAAGTCGTACTAATATGTTTCTAAAGATTTGTTTAAGCCCATAAAGGCTTTGTAATTTTAAATGCATTTTCTATTTATTTATTGCGTGCTTTGTATTATTTACCTCCCTTTAACGAGAATATGAACCTAAATTTCAATGCTAATAACATTTGCTGATTAGAACCCGACTAACGTGACTGTTTAACACGTATATAGAATTTATGCAGTCATGATACGTGTCGTGTATTGAAGCTCTTGACATAATAATCTCGATTTCAAATGCCTCATTTGCAGCAAAAACAATACACATTTTGTTTTAGTATAACAATGAAGACAAGTTATATACTAGTTAAATCAATGGATTCATCAATCAAATAATAACTTCACTTTCAATAACAAAAACATAAAGTTGTTCGTACTCGCAAATGTAGATCTTTTTGTGTATCAAAGTATAATTTGAGTTATTAACGTTTACGTGCAACAACCATTTTTCGAAAAAAATAATAATGATTGCTTACGTAATGTGGACGCGTCTACACCCCTCGTTTCAGCCAAATTTTAATTTAGCACCCATAACTAATATTTGACGATTTCACTCATGCTTGATTCATGACACAAATGCAAATCAGTCGTCTATTTAGCAATATTAGAATAATGAAATCAACAACCTGTGCATGTACAGCAGAGTACGTAAACGAAATTTGTGTTCATATAGTTAAATGCGAATATATTTTTACAATTCTTTAGCACTAGTTATATTGAGTGATCCACAAACTTCTAAAAATATATAATAAGGCGGAAACCGTTATAATACAAGTTCAAATATTCACAAGTTTATATTATAGCAAGAATATAAAGACAGAAGAAGAAGGCATATACATTTTAAATTGCCTATTTTTTATAAATAATAAGGATGCTGTATTATTTCTTGTTTTTAAGTACTTAAATTATAAACAATTATTCAAACATGTAACAATAGGGCTATTCAATACAGTACCTGTTTAGCCCTCATCACAAGAGGAAAACACGCCCCAAACAACAAGCTGTCACCGATAGATCCAAGTACTATGCCGACAAGGTTTTGTGCGGTCCCACCTGTTTTATATATGAAATCAAATACAAACCTAAAATAAATAGTACTTTTGAAATGACTCATCTAAGTACAGACATCCGCTTACATTTAGGACTTATGTAATAACAGGTGTGGCGCTAGTTTGAACAAAAAGACGACAATTGAACGGCATCATGACTTGATATACATCAAGTTGATTAACCGTCCTACTTTACTTCTATCCTACACTTATTTATATCAAATCAACTCCTTTCATAACGCACATCGCTTTGAGAACAAAACTTGCCGCTTTAGAACACATGGGGCAACAACATGGTGATACTAATCCGATGTACGACCATCGTGCCAGCCAATCCTAAATGTGAGCAACCCATAATTACTTTTGTCGCAAAGTGATACTTGATTCATGGTAACTAATGCTTAGGTATAGATCTTTTGTAAATGAGGTGTGTATTCAGCAACATGTTCACGTAAAGCAGAATGCGTACACGGAATTATATCCCAAAAAGTGAGCTACGAATATATATTGACAGTTATATAGCACAAGATTTATTAAGTGATCCACACACGTTTAAAAGGTAAGCCTGAAACCGCTTACAGTAGACTACCAAATGTTCACATGTTGATATTTATTGATGAATATAATAAAAAAATAAGAAAACATATTTATTGAAATAATTAAAATGTACATATTTTTTATCAATGATGAAGGTGCTTTATGACTGCTTGTTCGTTACGTAACTTAAATCAAAACACGTTAATGTATTCAAACTTGTAACAATAAGCTACCCAATACAGTACCTTTTTTGCAATGGTCACGTTCTGCAAGAAGAACAGTCATCGCAATCAACAAGCAGACACCGATAGCTCCAACGACTATACTGAGAGTGCATACTGCGGTCCAACCTGTTTAATATAGAGAGTAACGACAAGCTTAATACAAATTAAATACTATAAGAGTGATATGATGTCCCAAATCGCGCATCTAAGTACAGACTGTTGCTTAAATGTAGGTTGTAAGTAATAACAGTTGTGGTGCCAGTTTGAACAAAAGATGAAAAATAAATAACATCATGACTTAGTATACATCCGGTTGATTAACTGTCCTACTTTACTTTATCATACGCCTTTGATTGTTAAAACCAAACTTCAGTCTATAAACCTCATCGCTTTAAGAACAAAACTTGTCGGAGAACGAACGGGGCAACAAAATAGCGGTACTGGTCAGATGTTCAACACAAGTTTCATCCAATCCGTATTTTAGTAAACCATATTTACCTTTTGACGCAATAATTATGCTAAGGTAATGGCCTGTTGCGAATTAGCAATGTTTTAAGCAATATTCAACGGATGAAATCAACAACATGTGCATGTAAAGCAGAATGCGTAATGTTATTATAGTTCAAATAGTGAGGTACAAAAACACATTGCCAGTTCTATAGCAATATTTATAATAAGTGAACTACACACGTCTAGAAAATCATGTATGTGGTAAGGCCGAAACATTAAGAAAACAATATCAAAAATAAAGATTCACATGTTGATATTCGTATTACATTAATATAAATAAAGAAAAATGAGAATATTAATTCCAATGTGCGTAGTTTATATAAAGAATTTGATACTTTATTAAAGTTTGTTCATTATGTTATTTAAATAAAAACAAGTGTTCAAACAATTAAAAAGCTACCCAATACAGTACCGTTCATTGTATTTGTTTTAGTCAAAAGAATAGTCCAGACAAACATCAAGCTGACACCGATACATCCAAACACTACGCCGGAAGTGCATTGTAAGGTCCAACCTGTTTTATATGGAGATTAGAAAACAAATTTAATTTGTTTTAAATAATAATCGTGAAACGACGTTCGAAATCGCTCATCTGAGTTCAGACAGTTGCCAACATGTTGGCCTTATTAAGTTAAGTAATAATATAAGGAGCTTTGTGAATACCGGCTCTGGTCCGATCAATGTCTGAAAGCAAATGTTTTGCCATAGTCGCTCGACGTCATATAATGACGTCACCATTACAAAACTCATTTCCTAGAATACATTATTTATGTATCATTAATTATCACGTGACTTATTTTGTTAATTGAAATAATAAAATTCAGAAAAAAGGTCAATTGAATATTACACTAGTCTGAGAACTTGTGTCAGTCTCGTTTACGACGTAACACAATCAACTCGGCCGATAGAAGTTCTCAGAACATCATACTAGCACAATATTTTATAAGCTATAATCTGTCATGAATTGACTGGTTTGTCCACTTATCACATACGCTTGAGAATGGTTAAATACAAAAGTGTAATCAAACATCTTTGAATAAAATGATTCACAAACTGGTAACTTTATTGGCATCAGACGGGCGACGCAGGAGAGTTCCTGAATACCGATATTTCACCGTTAAGTTTGTGTTCAGGTGAGCTACATGCAAAATATACAAAAACACATAAAATATTAAATGTATATTTATTTTAATCACGTAATTGATAAACACGCATGTACAATAATAAAATAAATCTAAAAAAAAGATTAAACTATTAAAAGTATTATTGTAATCTGTTAACAAAATACATGGAATATTTGAACAAGTGTCAACTAACAAGAAGAGAATCAACTAACGACATATTTTTAAACATAGGCAATACTAAAACATTAATATTTATTACTTTATAGTTTATGCAACTTAAACGTTTTCTTGTTTTATCTTGAAATAGACCACACACGTAAGTTCAGTTATGAATACAATTCCAATGCAAATAGGGGCAATAATCCATATCAGATTATGTGTTGTAATGTCAATTGTGGTTGGTGTAGTTGTGGATTTGTAACGACACGAAATGTCCTGCGATTTTAACTTAGTGAAAAATAACGATTTATTTGAATTATTTATCTATATAAGAGTATAACAATAAAAAAAATCACTCTAATTATTGTGCGATTTTATTGTCCTGTCACTCATGAATAGTCCGTGTATTTTCGTAAATCTATTTTAAGCTATTAACCCAGATAGGAGACGCAGGTATGATTATGTATTGATTAAATTCTCAATACGTAACAGTTAATACTGTAGTGCAGTGGTAAGTACGAGAAGTTTGTAAGCGTGATGTTTTGGGTTCGAATCCAAAAACAGTCACTTTTAATTTATTCAATCTATTTATTTGTTTTAATTGATTTCATTGATCATTTTGCTGACGTCATGACACGGAATCTCATAATCAACCCCGATTCTAACACAGAAGAGAACTGCATCAATACTGCGAACGAAACAGAGCCTTTGTGATTGCATTTTTATGCAGACACAATAATTGAACGAAGAAACAAGGAAGGAACAAAAAATAATGACAAAATTCCATGATAATAAGTGATGTTCAAGTAAAAGAAAATAGTAAAAAAGCCTGAAAGATCTTGGCATGATTCGAACCACCGTCATTGTGATTCAAAGTCTAAAACACTATCCAGCGCGCTATTCTTCCTGACACTTGTTGATAGGGGGCTTGTGTTATATGACTGTGAAATCCATTCTTTAAACGCTATATAAACGTTAAACCGATATAAATAAAACAGCCGAGCGCTACCGGAGATTAATGAGTGCCAGGTCAATACAATTGTACAATAAATATATATTATTATCACCATCATCACTATCATCATCATCATCATCATCATCATCATCATCATCATCATTATTATAATTCAAATTACTACTACTGCAACTTCTACTACTAATAAACTTCTACTAGTACTACCGTAGTTTTAATAATAATGATAATAACAATACAAATAATAATACTACTACTACTAATAATAATAATAATATAATAATAATATGAGTAATAATAATAATAATAATAATAATAATAATAATAATAATAATAATAATAATAATAATAACAATAATAATAATAATAATAATAATAATAATAGTAACAAGAAATAGACGAAGAAGAAAACGAAAAAGAAGAAGTTACCTCCATCATTTGGAGTCGATGCAGTTGTAGCTAAAACAATAACATACATATTTTAGCAGCAATGTAATTGACATTCTGATTACAACGCATTTTAAACAAATATAATTAAAACAAATTCCAATAAATATATATTTAACGTTGTTTCTACACAATTATTCGATAACGATTATTTTGGCAATATGATTAAACACATAACATAATTCTTTATTTTAGGCCATTATATCTCCCTGACAGTCAAATATATTTCTGTATTTTAAACATACCCACATCCAAATTTTCATAATTTTGATATTCGCTTTAACAAAAATAACACCAACAAAATAATATAGTGTCCAATCAGTTAAACACAAACAAACAAACGTGTACCTGAGTCCTTAACACAAATGGTGATTGTCGTAGTGCCAGTGTCTTTAGAACAACTGTACTTTCCCGACGTTGTGTTATTGAACGTTACTATGGTGACATACACCTCTGTAAGGTCTACATTTGAAGACATAGTGTACACACTAGAACTAGTTGGAAGAAGTTGACAAGTAATACCAGCTAAATCCAAACAAACACCTATTTTGTTATTTCCATGGAAACAGTGAACTTTTTTTGTTTCTCCATTATTCCAACCCAAACTAAACACCAGCTGTACATCGTGTTTGCCAGCATCAACAAATTGTTCTGTGCATGCACCTGAAAGTACACTTAAAAATTTCAAATAGTCCGCTTACGGCAACGTATACTGATCGATGTGTTTATTGCATGTATTTGTTATAAAATTGTATTATGTATATTTTGATTATATATTTGTAAATAAAATATCAACACTGTTTACCGGCAAGATGGTACGTTACTATGAGAATAATGAATATTCCAACCAAAATCTCAGCAAGGTGTTTTAAAATGACTACAATTGGATCCGAAAATTAATTATTTATTTGGCAAATTAATTAATTAGATGATCAAAATATACCAACATGAATTAACTGACTGATCAATCCAATTCCATAAGCGATTCATGGACATGAACACTGGAATTTTTGCAATAATTTAAGTCGTACTAATATGTTTCTAAAGATTTGTTTAAGCCCATAAAGGCTTTGTATTTTAAATGCATTTTCTATTTATTTATTGCGTGCTTTGTATTATTTACCTCCCTTTAACGAGAATATGAACCTAAATTTCAATGCTAATAACATTTGCTGATTAGAACCCGACTAACGTGACTGTTTAACACGTATATAGAATTTATGCAGTCATGATACGTGTCGTGTATTGAAGCTCTTGACACAATAATCTCGATTTCAAATGCCTCATTTGCAACAAACGAAAAAGAAGAAGTTACCTCCATCATTTGGAGTCAATGCAGTTGCAGCTAAAACAATAGCATACATATTTTAGCAGCAATGTAATTGACATTCTGATTACAGCGCATTTTAAACAAATATAATTAAAACAAATTCCTATAAATATATATTTAATGCTGTTTCTACACCATTATTCGATAACGATTATTTTGGCAATATGATTAAACACATAATATAATTCTTTATTTTAGGCCATTATATCTCGCTGACAGTCAAATATATTTCTGTATTTTAAACATACCCACATCCAAATTTTAATAATTTTGATATTCGCTTTAACAAAAATAACACCAACAAAATAATATAGTGTCCAATCAGTTAAACACAAACAAACAAACGTGTACCTGAGTCCTTAACACAAATGGTGATTGTTGTAGTACCAGTGTCTTTAGAACAACTGTACTTTCCCGACGTTGTGTTATTGAACGTTACTATGGTGACATACACCTCTGTAAGATCTACATTTGAAGACATAGTGTACACACTAGAACTAGTTGGAAGAAGTTGACAAGTAATACCAGCTAAATCCAAACAATCACCTATTTTGTTATTTCCATGGAAACAGTGAACTTTTTTTGTTTCTCCATTATTCCAACCCAAACTAAACACCAGCTGTACATTGTGTTTGCCAGCATCAACAAATTGTTCTGTGCATGCACCTGAAAGTACACCTCAAAATTTCAAATAGCCCGCTTACGGCAACGTATACTGATCGATGTGTTTATTGCATGTATTTGTTATAAAAACGCCTTATGTATATTTTGATTATATATTTGTAAATAAAATATCAACACTGTTTACCGGCAAGATGGTACGGTACCGTGAGAGTAAAGAATACTCCAACCAAATAGGACGACGCCATTTACCGTTTACTTTGTTCTCCTTTCAAGAGTACACACACTGTTAACACGTATCATAGTGTAAACACAAATCAAAGCTCTGCATGCACGTTTTGTTTATGATAGTCTACAACATTAATAAATGTCAGTACTTCGGCTATCAGGTATGATAATTAAACTGGGAGCTATTTTGACTTATCACAATATGACGTCGAAATACATCTGTTCTCAAATCATGCTATCACGATTTAAACAGGACTTTAAGTTTCGCATACAAATCGATATGTATATTTCAGTTATTGAATTGTGGGACATTTAATATGATGCGATATATACTGGAAGCATGTGTTATTGACACATGCGGTAACAAAGGTCAATATATTATTCTCCCTGTGTACATCACATATTATGATATGACTTATAAATCAACGTTATTTGATTGTCTAAGCGACACACCCTCGAAAGAAAATCATACATTATATTGCACAGCTTTATCCTCCCTCGTGCAAATATCAGATGATATTGCACAGGACGTAGTTTTTTACAAAGATGACGTCATAATACGAAGTCATTTACGACTATGTCAAACCATTAGCTCCGGGTGGATTTGTGATGCTATGTTCAGTAGATATTATTGGGTCATTTTTATTTATGTTGGATTTTAAAAGCACAATACATCGCAATCGCTGACTTTTATTGTCTTTAACGATGGGGAATTTGAATAATAAAAGTTGATTATAATAAAACAATGGTTTTAACGGTGCCTCTATGAAGAAACGTAAACGGGAGTTAAAATAAGCAATTTATTTACTTGCTTTTCTTGTAATTTTGTTTTAATATCATGATTGAAACAATCAGATGCGTATTTTCTTAAAATCTCATCAGCTGTCGTTTATTTTATAAGTATTATAATAAAACAAGTATGGACATTTTAGCTGTGCAATATATTGTGATGGTGCACAGCAAAATCCATATTGAACGAGGCGACAGCCGAGGCGACGGCCGAGTTCAATATGGAAGTTTGTTGTGCACCATCACGCGATATTTCACAGCTAAAAAGTCCATATTTGTATAATATTGTATGGCCATGTAGTAAATAACAGTTTTATTATATGATCATTGTATCTATTACAATCAAATATGTGCCTCAAACATGCAGTTTTTGGAATCGAGCAAGTTGTTAACATTTGAAAATATCTGATGAACAAATACAAAATAACATTTTTGAATTAGCATGTATGTCCCTGCAGTCTAGTGGTATAGATAGATACATGCAACGGGGATACATCTATCATGTAAGATTCCTTATACATTTAATGGTCCGTTTGTCACCAAGTGTTTGATTATATAATCACTGTATTCCAAATGTCCATCTGTTTCTAAACTGTCTAGGCATTTAGCATTGGCATTTGGTCCATTGTTAGACAGGTACCCACTCAACGTACGCAACACACCTTCTGCATATACCCACAGGTTGAAGTGTAATACTAAACTATGTTGATTCCAATAGGCAATTGCCATACAGACTAATTTCAATTCTTTAAAATCTCAATAACAATGACGAAATCTAGAAGCGATATAAGTGGTTGACGTATTCTCTGTTATGACGTGGTTATATTGCGGCAATCATGCATTATTTTCATTTTGGTGAATGGGTCAAAATGGCTGCAATAGGGTAGATAATTAATTTTTACAACAATAGGTATGTTCCCGTTCCAGAAACGACGTAAATATCGACAGGATTGACACTTAAATAGGTAATTGGATATTTGATAAAATAAAGGTAATTCTATACATAAACAAAATTATAAGGCGATATTATGTTGTGTTGTTTCATTGCTGAACGGGACTTAATATTGCACATTTACATCGTGGCACAGATATATGTAACTATCTGTATGTACTGTTTCTATACATAAACACTATAAAAAAGGGCTTAGGATAGTGTACATGTCTGTACGTATGGAACACAAACAAACATTGTTACAGGTACCCGGGTAAGTTTTATTTAGCGTTTTTCATATGAGTGTAATTAACAATATTTTATACAATACATCTAGTTACCAAGCTTTTACCATACGTTGTAGGGCTACCGCTTAATAAACTGTTAATACATGGTTGTTTCTCGGCACACACATTATGCTCGTATACAGCGCGGAACTAAAACATGAACTATTAATAAATAATAAACGTAAGGAAAACCGGAATTTCATGAATACCCCATGTATTTCGGTTTGTATTGCGTATTTATCATATTATAAAAGGTTTTACCTTATTAAACTATCAAAACTATTTTGATGGTTGCAGTACGCATTTTGGAGTCTGCCGGAGGATAGCATTTCTTCAAACAACAATTAGCTCTGTCTTTTAAACACTGTGAAGACACAATTTAGGGCACAAACAACGAGCAGAAAAAGCTTAAGAAGCAAACAAATGTGTGACCTAATTTTATAAAAGTAGTCGTATTATAAGAAGCAGTAAATGGAATGTCTTAAAAATACGTAACCATTGGATTTGGACAAGATGTTATATAAAACATTGTATAAAATGAAGTTTAAAACAATCCACAAAGCTGTCTCAGAAAACAAAACCAATGCCTAGACCAATGAGAAAACACATGCACGAGGTACGTAAAATATACAATGGTATGTCAGGAGGCGAAAATACGATTTAGTATTTAAACATTATGTGTCATTCGGATCTAGTCGGCATGCGACAGAATAAATGAATTATATTTGAAAACATTCAAAGTAGCATGGTTTTAAATATGTATGTTGGACGTTCAACTTACATCCCGAATTTGCAAAATTACTATAAACAGCATTATATATTTGTTAAATATCGTTCTACCCTTAACCGTGGCGTATGTAGTGAATATGCAACTGTCGTGACCTATGTGATATTTATAATGCGGGGTGCGGACTAGACAGCGGCCAATACAATTCATAACGACATTAGCCCTTAGGTTGCCACAGAGGAAGTTGGAATTAACTTTCAAGACGAATACTAATTATGGAAAGCTTTGTGTTTGTCTTTATTCTTTATATAAAAGGGCTAAATTGGTTGCAGGGTATATTTTAAAATGTTAATATAAATGTATACATATTAGCGCCGTTTTGTGTTTGGCAAAACATTCATTTGTATTTAAATATAATCGCTTACATATAATTGCATCAAGGACATAGTATGCTCCGTGTTGATTTCATCCAAGTGCTAAGGTATCAAAACCAAACCATTACTATTTAATACAGGTGACGCAACAACCCCGGAACTGAATGTGGATACCAATGATGTTTTCGTCAATAGCAGTGTAACATTCACATGCTCAACGTCAACTGCACCGATTCTTGTTGGCTGGTATAAAACAGATAAAGGTTCCGCTGCAGAAACAAATGTCGTTAATCAAAAGTGGAAAGAAGACACAAAGACATGCGCTCTAGACAATATGAATATGCAATGTTCGTGTAAGTCTTCACAGATCTATACATGTTCAATTCCGTCAGTGACTTTAGCAAATGACGGTCAAACATTGCTTTGCAAAGCTGTATTCGATACAGTATATCAGGCTAGCAACATTTTTACGTTCGGATTAATATGTAAGTATGTAATAAAGTAATACATGTTTATTGTCCCAATCTCATTCATTTTTTATTCTGCTTCTTTTCTGTCACAAATACTTCTACTACAACTTCAACTACACCAACAAATACTGCTACTACTACTACTACTATTACTACTACTACTACTACTAGTACTACTACTACTATTACTACTACTACTACTACTACTACTACTACTACTACTACTACTACTACTACTACTACTACTACTACTACTACTACTACTACTACTACTACTACTATTACTACTACTACTACTACTACTACTACGACGACGACGACGACGACGACGACGACGACGACGACGACGACGACGACGACGACGACGACGACGACTACTACTACTACCACTACTACTACTAGTACTACTACTACTACTTCTAGAGAGAGAGAGACGTTGGATCCAAACGTTTGCTATAGTCGCTAATGTTTCGCGCCAGTACGTGATTGGTCTGCGCCACCCGCACTATGATTGCGATTGTTTGTCGGAAGTTTTGGATACATCGGTGCAAGTGCACGCCACATTCTGAACTTTCGGCGCCGAATAATACCGAGCCCTCTCACACGCTCATCAGACCCCATTTTACCACAACAAATTGATCAGATGTTCGTCGGATTTTCCGAACCTTAAACGCGTAAAAGTTGACGTAACAAAAATATGTTCTTGTTTTTTTTCTGGGCTCACAGCTACAGTTTTGACCCGCACCGGATTTGTTTTTTTCATTAATAAGTCTCAGTTTAGGATAAACGTCGATATTTTCCTGACACCATATCATAATAAGCAATGGGTACTGATATAGACGTGAATTAGACACTCTTCGGATTCCAGTTTAAGTACAGAGCACATAATTTATGACCCAAATTGTAAATCGCTAATAACTAGTCTGGAAAGTCATGCCATATGTGTTCCGACTCGGCAATTTTTTAACATGTTTTATCAAACTTCTGATTGTGAAAACACAACGAGCTGTTTGTTTGTCAGCATTCATTGTCGTAATATCAGCAGACAAAACTGTTAGTTAAAGGATTATATTGATGATAAAGCATGTGCAAAATTGGGTGTCTGGAATATGTCAAATGAGTTTACTTTCTTTTACATTTCGGACGGTTTTGACCAGCTGTTTGTCCTTGATTTTTTACTCATAATATCCACACAATTTAGTTGTTTTTGTCCATTTTATATTTCCAACGTATCTTTTTGGCGTATATTTTGGTCATATTTTATATATTAAGGTACATGTATTTACCAGAGGGCAAATTCATTATGTTAGTTATTATTTTTAATTTATTTATGGCTGTATTTTGTTAACATTCGGTAGATATTTCAACAATGTATGTTGACATAAAAATACCAAGTTACTGCAATGAACAATTCGATTCCGACGTTGAAAACTGAATCCGCTAAAGCAGTATGCAAACTACCGGGTTGTCTCGAGCTTCTTTTGTTCGAATTGAGGCAAAGCATTGATACTGTTTGGAGTTTTGAAATTATTATAAACACTTGGTCACGCACGTTCACAGTGTTGTATTTTGTATTTTATCAAAAGCAAAGCGATATATAACAAGAAGCATCGTGTTAATACACATACAGTTGCCTTGGCCTTATACAGCTTTTAAGCAGAGCACACGTCTGTCGTGCTTGGGGTATACTGTTACCATTGTATGGTTTAAAATAAACAATATATACGTACGTACTGATTATACAACGTTGGACATGTTTAATTTTTCTTAAGTTTTTCTTTAATATTGATAATATTTGTTTTTGTAATTGATATATATAACATAAAAAATCTAGTCAAATATGAGTTGATGCCAAATGTTGCTTAAATTACATACATCGTTAACGTCATGATATATATGGCTCTACATTTACTATTTGGAACTTCAGTATAATATAACAAGTATAAGCGAACAATACGTAATTACTTCGGACTATTTGCCCCCCACCATCGCGATTAAATATTTTCCACAACATGTCTCAGTTGTATAACATGTTTGCTGGTCCATTAGTATATGATTTTTGGGTGTACCTTTTAGCTGAATCGGGTATAAAAATCAACTTTTTACAAAGACATATAAAAAGAAGAAAACAGGATTCCATAATGCTCGCAAATTTTCAGAGATTTGATAAAACACAAGTAGTCGTGTTGGTCAATGCGTTTTTATGTTTTATTTCCTCCATGGTGGCTTTTAATTGATTTCTGTGTTTGACTATCGCTATTGGCTAAAAATAACTATTTTAGTTTTATTCATGTTGTGAATGGTTTCCTCGGGACCCGTGTGCGACACAACACGAATTTCACAACGTACAACAAAACGTGCTTGCCCTTCACACAACTACTGCTGATTTGAAAGATTCCGACCTTCTGTGTTATACGTCATTCTATTTCCCGATTCTGATTATATGTTTTTCCATTATGTGAACAATGTCCACATCTAATAAATAAAATAATTTCTCTACACGTTTGATTTTTGTGCATTGCAATAGGAAGATATCATCCATTATCTTTCGTGTATTTCCTTCGTTGACACAGCGATTCCAAATGTAGACTTTTACTTTCGGCTTGGGGGTCTTGTATGCTTCTGCTTTGTTTCAAATCTTATCTATTATCTCAGATAAAGACTTTAAAATAACTTAATTACATGTCTTGTTTTTTTTTATTCATTTCTTTAAATGTCGAAATTTAGGTATCTGCAAACACTAAAACTCATCACTAACCAAGCTAAATATTCTATATAAAAAAACAGTTAAAAGCTGTGGCATAAACATACAATCACTGGATGTAAAGTCTGTTCCACTAACCATGTTAGCTATTACAATTGCTGTTTCTTTATCAATGACACACTATTTCCAGTACATGTCTTTGGCAGAAGTGTTGCTTCGCTTCTTAATAAAATAAAATTTAACAACGGAATATACATACATAAGCAATAAGAACATGGTGAATGAAATTTCCATTTTGTACAGTGTTCGAAACAAAAGTTAAGCATTAATTCTGATTATTTCGAAAATCAAAGCTCATTTGATTCATGTGTGGCGCGTCAATCGTAACTGAGGTTTTGTTCCGATTTAAAATACATAAATACATAATGACATTCTACCAAATGTATGGTTTTTGTAAATTGTTTTATTTCCAGTGCCGCTCACTTCTTTGACCATTCAACCAGAGACACCCCTTTCGTACCCTGTTCTCAATGTCCCATCGACGTTCACATGCATCACTTCACAGAGCCGACCTGCGCCTAGTATTCAATGGTTTATTGATAAGGTGAACATCACCAACCTGGCTAAATATACATACTCCGCTGACGTCGCAATGAGCAGTTTGCAATATACACCGACCTCGTACGAGTATAGTGGAGGAAATTTATCCTGTGTTGCAAGTTATGAGTTCAAAGCCATCATCACAGTTCTAACAACCACCAAAAGCATTCGCGTACAATGTAAGTACTTTATTACTGTTTAAATTTACTTGCTGTCTGTATTGTGCATGATTGTATGCGTCGTGTTAATGCCATTCTGAATTTTATAGTGTTAATACAGAAATGATGGAACACCAAAATATGTCTGGTTATTCGAACAAAACAGTGGATAATCGTTTATTCAACGGATCAATTTACTTTCAGCTAAATATTTGAGACGTTGTCATGTTTTCTTTTTATCCAGTCCCCGTTTCCAAACCGATTTTGACTGTCAACAACATAAGTATATCTAGCACGATCACTATACGAGAAGGCAGACTTATACATTTGAATTGTTCCTCCTCCGGATATCCACCTCCCTCTTATTACTGGACCTACCCAGGAGGAAAGTCCGTCGGTGCCCTGCTGTCGTTAAACGTCACTCGCAGTAACGGACGCTTTTCATGCATGGCATTGAACTTCATGTATTCATTGAATGGAACCAACAGTACACATTCCACACAGAACTTTACCCAACTCGAAATAAATTTACTATGTAAGCAGTTTTCAGTGCTATGTTGAAATGTATAATGTTCAATGTTCTTAGAACTTCCAACATGTATCTCTTATTCTACTGAAATTATCATTGAATACTATATTGTGATTTCTGCAATTACAGATCCACCATCCATTACACGATTATTAAATAAGGTCATCAATTTAGAAATCGTTGATATCAATATCAGAGTACTGAGGGGTGATAACATCGGCATTGAATGTGCGAGTGACGCCAATCCCCCGGCTACTGTATTCTGGCAAGGACAGAATTTCAATTACTCTACACTGACAGTGAACAGTGTACTGCATGATACAGTCTGGACATGCACAGCAACAAACACTATGACAGAAACTGACGGAACGACATCAACAGGCACTGTGACCAGAAACGTGTCCGCTACAGTATTGTGTAATTGCAATACCCATATGTTGAGTAAATGTTAACAATTCGTATACGTATTATAATTTACCAGATGCGTAACTGATCTTCTTTCAGTATATGATCATATGATTTGTTACGGAGGAAGTATCATCTTCCTTTCAAACACGGCCTCAATGCACGTTTACATTTGTAAAATATAGATGTTGCATTACTGGTTCGGATAAGGAAACAATCAATAACATATTTTATTCCTAGTAAAATGCTACACTTGCACCGTTCATACCAAATTATGTATGTTGTTCTCGCTTTTTATTTTTGTTAAATATTAGCGATGCATTTTACGGAATCCTGAGTCCGCCAGTAGCATTCAGACATGTATAAAACCACTAAAATGCGATAATGCGAAGTGCATTTCGATTATTTGGATATTTTCAATTTGTTGTTAGAATGTTTGAGTTAATTGTTTAGTAAATAGTTAAACATTTCCTTATATTTAACAATTAACTATAAATCAAAATATTATTTGTTTCGTAGACGGTCCTGTCGTTCCTACGATCACGTATAGCATTCTACAACACTCAGATAAAAGCTGGATTGCAACAAACGAAACCATAAGAGTTATAGTAGGAAGTACTGTTCGGTTGATGTGTTCAGTAGACAGTGTGCCAACTTCAATATACTCATGGGGCTCCGGACACAACGGGAACATTCGAAACATATCTAATATCACGCGCACAACGGTCAAGAACTACACATGCACGGTAAAGAATATCATGAACACCACATTTAAAGGAAACGTTAATGGTAGCAACCATTCATCAGTAAACCTAAACTTACTGTGTAAGTATTATAGTCGACTATTTTCTTCACCGTTCACTATCAAGGCATTACAAATATAGTTGTTTTTTATCAATTTATTAGCCAATAATTATTACCTTTTAGATGGTCCTGAGAATATAGAAGCAAAATTCAACAACATCAAACAGATAGACCAAGTACTTAAAGTTATTAAAGGCTGGTCGTTCACAATAGCATGTTTTGCAAGCAGTAATCCAGCTCCTAGTCTTTCTTGGTATGGCCCTGGAGCTCCAGAAGGATATGTCCTGTCTATTACCAATGCGAGCACTAGTATGGACAGAAATTTAACATGCATCGCAGTTAACACCATGATAGATAGCGTAGGACATAGCGTAATCGAGACAGCGCGCCTAACAATTACCCTTGATATAATATGTAAGTAATATTAGCCAAAATTGTCTTGATTTGTACAGAGATTGGTTTATTTTAATATCAAACTTGTTCTAGATTTTGATTATGAATACCAATTATTGATTTCCTTCTTGCGATTGTATTACATTCGAATATTCATAGCATAAAAATGGTTTCCATAAATAACTGCATGTATACCTATATATAAATTGCTTAGTTTTACAAATGTATGATACGATTAATTGATGCTACCGACCCACCGACTGTTGAACGTTTGCAGAACCAAAGCGCTCTACTCAACACGTCTCTAACGGTTCCATGCACCTTAACAAATGTTGGTAATCCACCAGCCTCGACCTTTACATGGATAAGGAAAGACACGAGTACAGTGGTGGGTACAGAACAAACACTAACAATCAGCAACATTGGATTGACCGACGAAGGGGAATACCAATGTAATGCATCAAACATAATGCAGCCTATTGAAAATGAAGTTGTGCACGGATTTAGTCAATCGACATTCTATATAAATGTTGAATGTAAGTTAAATAATTACTACGTTTTTATTTAACTGATGTTATTTTCATTAGACATGTATATGGAAATAACATTCATTATGTTGACTTCACACATATAAAGTTGCTTAATTATCAAGACTAACACGTATCTAAGTTCAAACCATTCCGGCGTTTGTTGAAGTGGTGAGCAAAACGTCAGAGAAAGGGTGTTTAATGTTTCTATTGCAAATAACTTGCATGATGCAATAGGTTTTTATTATAATGTTTATTCGCCACTCCGTGTTTTGCTTTCTGTCCCAGCCTTGTTAACTTTTGGAAAATTAATGTATAATTGACCGAAGCGATATTAACCACAATTAACTGTAATTAATAATCCGTTATTTCTACCAAATTTTCCTAAATAGTTCTTGTTTTGTATCATACAATAGCCACTTTATTCAACAAGTTTGTAGTGTTATATTGGTGTTCAAATGTATATTTCACAAGCAAGTTTTCTTCCAGACGGGGCATATATACGGGCATTCAAAGCAAATGAATCAAGCACTAACATCACTGTTGACCAAGGCGAAACATTACAGCTGGTATGTGATGCCGATGGTGACCCTCAACCTACTGTTCGTATCGTCAATGCAACTCGTGGAAATGAAACAATCCTTGTTGAGACTGAAGCACATAAAGCCAAATCTTACATACATCGAGCAAGATGTGAATATGATGCTGGAAGCTATAAATGCCTCGCTAACAACCGTTTTAACCATGGACAACACAAACAGTCACTGGGTCTATACGTTAACTGTAAGTAATGAGGTACACATGTATATCATACCGTACTCAGTAACGAGTAAATATATTGGCTATACATATTTTAAAGTGCATACAATACAACTGTGTTCTTGCACAGGTGCACCAAGAGCGTCGCCCTTTTCACCTGCTATAACAGAACAGTACAGAGCTCCTAACGACTCGGTTGTGTTTACCTTCACAATCATGGCCTATCCTGAGCCAAAATCTTCAGACTTCAGTTGGTACAAACGTGTAGATGATGGATGGAAAGATGTGTCCAGTGACTCCAACAACTTTCTGATAAATACCTCTGATGACAACATGCAGACACAACTGATGATTCTCCGTGTGCAGGTTGGAGATTATGCAGAATACATGGCGAACGTTTCCAACACATTGGGTTCAGTAGCGGAAGTGTTTACCTTGCACCCACAGTGTGTGTATCTATTACAACGTTGATTTTGTTAAGTATGCTGTAACTTAACACATAGTAACACTTTACTGGAGTTAAATATTGATAAAGTTAGTTGATTCACAAGTATAATCGCATATGTATATACACATGTTTTACTTATTAAACCAGTATACATATTTTAGCCAGACCATATGTTCCGAAGGACTTGCTTATTGACCGAGTAGGAAAAACGGACATTGTTATTACATGGGTTCCTGGTTTTAATGGCGGCCAGGATCAGAACTTCACTATTCGATACAAAGAAGTCGATATTGAAATCTGGAGAGATATCTACGTAGCAGGTTCTGTTGTAATCCATACCTGGACAATTGGGGGATTAAAACCTGGCACGACTTACCAAATCAAAATGCTGGCAGAAAACAAATTAGGCAAATCAGAATGGACTAAAGAAATAACGGAAACAACCCTAGTGGACACAGGTACATAGTCTGGATACTGCTTTGCATATTATTACTAAATAACGAGATATTCTTAACAACGATATGAAAATAAAGTTAAATGGTTCAATTGTCACAAAATGTGTGTAATGAAACGCGTTTTTTACAGTTGACAGTGGTTCTGCAACCTCGTCTGTTGGCGGTGTAGTAGGTGGCCTCTTGGGGGTTGTTTTCATCATTACTGTATCCATCCTTTTATGGAAATACAGGTCGCATGGTAAATCTATGTTGGATTGTAGTGCGTCTTATATCCTTTGCATATATATATACATGTTCATTTCATCTATTGGTTTGTGGTTTTATAGATGACATTAGTGTTGCCGGGGTTGGGATTGAGTTAACTTTCAAGCGACGAAGGTGGGGAAAACAATAACTCGTGCCAAGGCTGTAAATAATATAATTATATATAATATAAAATTATAAATAAACATCTGTATAGATGTTAAGAAGAACAACGAATGTACGTTAAATATGATTCATGTTGGTTGTGTGTACCGTCTACGTAACAATATAAAATACAAAGACAATAAATACAAATATCAAAATACAGATTTACACACAAATATAAGATATTACACGTAATACAGTATTACAAACGCGGCATATAATTTATAAGCTAAATATAATTACCTGTAAATAATAATAATATTTATAATATAAATTATAAATAAACATCTGTATAGATGTAACGAAGAATAACGAATGACGTCAAAACGTGAATTGCTGTACTTCAGAAAATCGCCAATGGTCAATTTAAATTTGCATATAAAAAGAAAATCTTGCAAAATGGTAAACTCGAACTGATTTGAAGTGAAACATGTTTTATTTGGTGGTAACAGAACGAATTACGCTGATTGAAATACTTTACTCTAAACTCTTGACTACTGGCCACTACTACTACTAATTATTGAAAGAATTGAAAACATGGGATTTTAAGTGAACAAATATAACAACGTATATTTCTATCAATTTATTTCACAACTAATAATTCCATGATAATAATATAAAATATAGTTATGTGTTGGGCAGCAGGACGAGCCTAGAAGATATAAATTTACCTTTTTTTTAACACATGTATTTGAGTATTTCGGGCTTAACCATGAAACTGGCTGCTTAGGAATTATCAAATTAAAATAACAATAACACAATCTTGCACCATGCATAGCATATTATAAAAATGACTTAGACTGAGACTTGTTTCTATCAGAAACAGCATAGTTACATAATTTATTTCAGGGCAAAACGGTTCCAAAAAATACCAAACGCATACCCACCCGACTGGCCAGTACGAAGATCTCGTCAGAGAACCGTAAGTAAATGAATATATAACATATACATGTTGATATATCATATATGTGAACAATTGAACAAAATATAACTTTATAAGTGTATGTTTTATTATTTTATTTGAGTAAAACTGTGTCGTTCTTGAAAAGTAACTACAAACAAAAACAGTTGAATAATAACATCATTTTGCTAGTCAAGCAAGAACATCTAATAATGATTATTAAACTTGTGTTTGTACTTAGACGAGACAACGATGCCTCAACCACAGATGGAAGTTATGAAACCTGTAGAATCGGTGAGGTTTCAATATATAAGCTAATTAATAACGTCGAAGACATCAAGCCTGGAATGCATAATAAAGATAATATATCTTATGATTCTGCTTTGATGTTTATTTACTGTTTTGTCACCTTTCTTGTCAATTATATTTTCGTTTTATGTTCTACCAGATTCTGCAGATTCTCGTCAAGGCAATAACTATGAGACACTTGCAGAACTTGAATTCCGCGAATATTCGAGTATCACTCGTTATGAAACTCAAGGAGATATTACATCCTCCACAGATAATCGGCCTAGGATGCCAGCATTAAGACAAACTGTGTCGTCAACTGATGATAGGGAATACGTTAATATGAAGTTGTCAACACTTTAAACGTAGCACAAGTGATTTCCTGAAGATTAATTATTACTTCATAAGACAAAACAATGATTTATGTAAAATTATATTCAACATTATTGAATTGTGGGATGTTATATGTAAAAACACGCATTGCCTTATTGTATTGTTTGATGAAATGCATACGTTTATTGAAATATTCGCTGATATATAAAGCATTATGTATAGCATACGATGTACGTTAATTGAATTGTAAAGTGATATATAACGTACACACGTATAAGGCTAACCCTATCTAAATTGTCGTTATATATATATGAAACATTATGCATTATGTAATTAAATTACCGCGTGGTATATGAAATGTCATGCATTAGTTAATTGTATTATTGAGTGATATATGAACTGTTATGCATTACTGTATTGAAATTATGGGTGAAATATTAAATATAATACATAGCTGAATTGAATTATTGGGTGATATATGAAATACCATGCAAGAAGAAATTGAATTGTTTTGTGACAAATGAAACATTATGCATAGCATAAACGTATCTTTGGCTAATAAATGAAGTTTTATACATAATATACTTGCAGCGGAACAGGTTGTTTATTTTAATTCTATTATGTTAAAATCCTTGAATTGTATTGATTGTATTTAAGTTTGACGTATGTTGGTAATTCGGATATGAAATGTTTAAATTCGAAATAAGTATGGGCCGAATAAATTCAAGCATTTAAATTGAATTTCATTTCAACTGCCAAAATATGATTTCCATGTAGGGAACAGAGATGCACACATGACGTTTATACTGACAGTTTGATAACACACCCGCAAACGCTAGGTTCTTTTAAAATTAAGTAAATAATATTACGTTAGTATGTATACCGTAAGACTTATAGGAAAAGTACCATTTGATTTCTGTTAACATTGGTGTTCGATCCTAATTTAATAAAACATATTTTGTTTGTGTTACTGTTATTTTCCATTGCGTATCTGTCTAATTAAAAAAAATAAACAATAAAGCAATCTTAAACATATAATGATTTATATTTCCAATGACAACCGACTATTAATATAGTATGTGTTATAATGCTATGGGATTCCAACCTGTCTGGTTTCAATTCCATAGAGGTTTAGTTTCAATTGCAGAGAGGTTTTGTATAGATAAAACACGCATGACACATTTACGTTGAGAAAGACGCACTATGAAAACATTAGTGGAACAAAATGTTTGTGTACGCATTAGCACTTCGCATTAAAGCAACCATATTCAAGCGTTAAATAACGCGGATTAAGTTTGTCAGTGTTAGGACATTTTTTTCAATAAATCTGTTTGCTAAATTTCATCTGTCTGATTTCCAGATTCCCTTACATGCATTTTTGTTTTTGAATCCAGCACCAGTCACAAAGATACGTCTAACGTTTGAGCCGAAGCATATTCGATTAGCCTATAAATAATTTCGAGCACGAAATTTAAACATTCCGCATACAACGATAATATACAACTTGTACGTGATATGACTTAAATATGATACTTAAAAAGCGCACATATTTAGTGCGCCAGCCCATTTATGTAAACGTGTTCAAACTACATTGCAAACATGTTGACTATGTTTAATGAGTGCACTAAATGAATGCGGACGTTTATTTTTAAGACAACACACTTGAGCGCCAATTTAAATAACACTGTGTTCATATTACGCAGTACGCAGTGTGCGCATATGTTTGGCAGAAAATTCAAATACAACAACATTAAAATATTAACTGGATATTACATGTAAATACCAAACAATATAATCATTTAGGATTGCCATTATATTTTGTATTTTAAACCTCTGAAGTGGAAGTAAGCCATGTCGATGTTTTACTTTATTACATTTGTTCGTGTCGACACTTGTGACACGTGAAGCCCTACTCCATTTCGTGTATAAAACCTAACAGTTACAAAATGATTCAAAGCATATTCATGATCTAACAGTTTATTTTTACCTTTAGTTCATTTAGGACTGCAGCCGTAAAATGGTGACATATTATGACAGCCCACATGTGGACAGAAATAGTACACACACAGTAAACACTACATCATTGCAATAATACATATAAATATGATATGATTTAAACACATCTCTGTATTTTGTCGACGTTTAATGTCTTACGTTTGCTGTAACGTGCACCGTTTTGTTCATATTCCCGAGTCGATGTTTTTTTCAAAACAGACATTATAAAACAATGGACATCCATTGCCAGAAGATACCACCTGCTGTGAAAAGTATTATAATTCACTAAATGAGAATCTTTCGGTAATATATACTGAGATAACAACATTAGCAAATGCATGAATTAAAATATTTCAAATACAATGGCATAATGATGCAAAT
The DNA here is from genome assembly GCA_027627225.1 of Congeria kusceri. NCBI lineage: Eukaryota > Metazoa > Mollusca > Bivalvia > Myida > Dreissenidae > Congeria > Congeria kusceri. The sequence continues at coordinate 163,855 of JAPFQT010000199.1, forward strand.
ATCTAATACATCACGGATGTCAATTAAATAAAACTTATACAATAAGTATGCATATAGATATTTAGTAAAACAGCTGGTTTAAACGGAGCATGTTTAAATTACAATGTTAACACACTGATAGAGAGCACTTAATACATGCGAAAGTTTAAAATTATCAATTCAAACAGGGCCCGTATCTACGAACATCCTGTGTTTTACTTAAGTAAAAAAATATTCATAAGGCAAGATTTTTCATTAAATCTGTATCCACAAAACACCTTAGGAAAAATCGTGGGAAAGTTTTTTTCTTATGTTTATTTGTTTTGCTTAGTAAAAAATAAATCGCTTAAGGGGAATATTTAAGTCCGTTGTCAAGCACGGTCGGAGTTTCCCGTGTATAAATATAGCATCTCGATGACGTCACAACACATATCGCGATATTTGAAGACGCACCAAAAAGGCGGATAATGTTTGCTAAAGAATAGTTATTAGGAGTTGCTTTTATGTTTAACAACGTATTCAATTCAAACGAAAGAAATATTTTGAACAAATAATGGTGATTACTTCTATTATATGCATTTGATAGTTGTGAATTTAATTAGCATTAAATGAGATGTTATATTTGTCATTCCCACGGTCGGCGTTAGGATTTTTTTGTGAATCTTAAAATAGCACCCAGACTCTTGATGCGTTAAGTTCCCCAGATGTTGTTAGTTAGCATATTAAGTTACCAACCACTCCCGAGCGAGGCGATGATCAACAATTAAAGTAAGTTTAAATGCAATTGGATACATGTAGTCGTTGAATAATGGTCAGCTTTTATATCAAAAAGTTAACATCCACTGCTAACTTTAAATGTATTTCTGATTAAAGTACATATTGCAAGTGAAAGTGCGTTCAGCTCTCCGAAATTCAGTTTTCTTAAAATAGCGTGTGCATAGGTGTTATTATGTAAACTGTAGTTAACACAGTCACGAAATTCAAACGCACATACGTTTTCGCAAGCAATTTAATATGATTAAACTCATAGATGAGCGTTAAACTGTAAAACAACAAAAGATGTACTGTTAGGAGTGTTCTGAAATTGAACACTTATATAAAGTGTTGTTTATATTAATTATTCGGACTTAACTACATAATTGGATTAAAACTCGGTCAAGAATTTGAAGAAATCAAGATGGCGGATAATTACACGCTGAACATTACTTACTAGAACACACATTTGATACTAAAATACTTAAGAGTGGTTACTGAATATAAAAACTTAATACACACACAGCAATAGTATTATGTGCTTACTGAACACAAGTTATTACTTAAGGGTACACTGGATTCTTGTTACATTTTGGAATTGGAGAACGGGTAATACAACAATTATGTAAACCAAGGGATACTACTGTTTATAGCAACAGTAAACAAGTGAAACTGTAATATGCAGACATTAATAAAGTGCAAAGGATAAAATAAATACTTTTAATGCTAAAATTAAATTTGGACCAAGATGACGAGCTTTTACCAGCAAGGCATTGTCTGTTTTAGTCTCCTTGGCTCAATACGTCTGAGGAAAATCAAAGAGAAAATAAGAGGAAAGACACTTCAATATATCAGAGAGGTATTCTTAACATTTTTTGTTAATAATTTTCACGACTTTTCTTTTTTGGATATACAATATGTTAACTTGTTCAATACTACTGGTAACATTTTTCAGGGAAAATACAATTACAAGCTTGGACGGATTGTGTATTTGTCCAGGACTGCAGTGAGCAGGCAAACGTTATGCAATAATAAATACAAGAATGGACGTATCTTACCACCGTTGATTTAAAACACAGAATATAGTTGTAATTAAACATGTTCTCTACAAATTACTTAGGTGGATATAAAGGCCCTTAATCTAAACACGTAAGATTCGTTTTAGTGGTGGTGCAGTATTCGTAGCAATAGAAACGTGATTAATAGACTGGCCATTACGCTGGCATTGTTAGTATACGATGCCATCAAAGGAGGTTTTGTTTTACATTAAACACTTACTCAGCACAAATATAAGCAGTGTTCTGTTGGCTATGATTGTCCCATATCCGTGTGAGACATTGCAGTATATTCTGGCTCCGTGGTACTCAGTGGTAGGGGTAAATGTAAGACTGCTCGTCGCCCTATCTCCAACCGTACAAATGCTGCTGTGTCCAGTAAGCTCCACATCGTCCGTGTAGTCACAATTATGTTATCTAAGTACCAGGTGATGATGGGTACTTGACGTCCCACTGATGATACACAGCGTATGTAACTGATTGCCACGCTGGGTAGGACGGAAATTGTTAGTAGTGCCGGAGTCAAGGTTTCATAGGTCACTGGAACTAATACAATATGTATCATTGTGACACCAAACTTAAACCAAACAAATTATGCGCATATTGATATCATTTAATCATTTAATTGTATACCCTTTCTGTATCACTGTTATAATTATATTGCTTTTATAAACGGCCAAACACGAATTCAATGCGTTTGTTGAAGAACAAAGAATAAAATAATGTGCACTTATAGTCACGCAGACATAGATGTACATGTAAGCAATACATACACAAATTGTCATGATATATGTCGCATCGAAACAATCATAGAGCATAAATTTAATATCAAATTGTATTCATGATAATTCATTAGGTAGCTGTTCAGCTTGTTTTAAGTAATCAAATATATAATATTGACATATATAACTTGCAGAACAAATATTTAGCAACATATAACGGGCGTCCGAAATTAAGTTTTACATCAGTATAATCTTTCGTGAATGAACGCCCTAGTTGTACAGTTGTGTTATAAAATAATGTCTATAAATGAATGATCAGTTTTGACAAATATAAACTATCGTATAATGATATGTATTTATTTTCTTCAGTACATGCACGATAAATTCCAAATCAGAATGAAGCCAATAACATCATGATTTTTTGTTTCAGTAAGAACCGTATATGTGATACATTCCGTATGGTAACCATAATTGTCGGAGTAGTTCGTGATGAATGTATGATATTGACTTCGTAAGACGGCCCTTGTACGCATAGGATATTACTCGAGAATTTCTTCCTACATAAGACGACCGACTTGCGATGTCATTATTTGATTTAATACCGAGCAAGGCCAAGAATGCAGCTTAACTGAATTTATAAAACGGAGCCAAAAACATAATTCATACCTTACTAAACATACAAAAATGTAGATTTAATTTAGTTCATACAGGTGGATCATAAATAGCTACTGCATGTATGAAAGAACATTAAACTTGAAAATTCAGCGACAATGTGCGTGTTTTTATTTATTTATAATTGCAAGTTCAATATGCATGCAACCTTGAGTCTATTTTTGCTTGTATTAAAAATGTGTATAATAGTTAGTGTATATATTATGTATACATGAAATATTGTTAGACATTTAAAAATACGAACAGGTGCAGTGTAATAAATTGAAGAGAATGTGCTATAATTGTTGTTTACATTTATATATATCGAGCCATACATTAACAAGAGGCTTATTGCGGTATATTATCAACATCAACGACCCATCCAGGACTATTGATATGCGCATCAATATTTACATAGAGAGTCGTTATCCATACAATTTGTTTGGCATAGGGGAGCTAACTGATTATAAAATGAGCACGTGTCATACTGATGTATTAGTATAGAGAGATAGAATTTAACACACTTATATAATGCAACAAATGTTTGACAAAAAGTGTATGTATTGCGATCTGTGCAACAGCAGTATGCCATATACCTGTTAATGCTAGTGTTATTTCATTGCTGTATGTTGCTTGAAAATTCATGGCAACTGAGCACGTTCACTTGTCACCGTTATTGATTGTGCTGAATGGATTAAGTGTGCACGTAAATGTCGTCGCTCCGCTGCACCCACAGTTCGAAAACTCATCCGGTAGCGTCGCAGGAATTGAGGTGCAAATGTTGCCAACGAATCCGATTCAGAAAATATTTAGAAACGCACTATCACCTGTTGGTTGGCGCCACCATGCCACATATGTCTGAGTTGAGTGGGTGCATGTTAATTGAACAGCTTCGTTGACTATCACCGATGTTGAATTGGATGTTAATACAGGAGCTTCTGCGCCTTTAGTGTAAATATTATGATTATACGTTAGTACATTTGAAAACGCTAATATCTACACACCAACTACTATTAAAAAAATGTATATCGAAGAGAAACATGTGTTTAAGGTATTCAACCCATAATTAGCTCGTTAGTTTCCGTGTAATTTCGACGAAAGCCGTAGCCGTCCGTACTTGACCGTTCGCATTCGGAATACATACAAAACTTCGTTAAAAATTATATATTTCTTTAGCTACACCGTAGTATTCGTTTCAGATTTTAAAATCGTCGCTTTTAAAAGCAAATTAGATATCAAATAACTATTAACATATAACGAGTATAATGGTTACGCATGCGCAAATAAATTCCTTGTTTGTTACATATAAAATAATCAAAATTTGATCTCACTTTTCACCATGACCAAGCTACATTCCAATATATCACCATACAGTGTTGTAAAGATGAGGACATAACCTTTTGAAAAAACAGCATGTCAAAAAATGCTATGTATTGTAACCCAAAATATTTACCTTAAAAAAACACACCGATTTTGACGGGCATGGAGGCTGCCATTTTGCGCATGAATATATGGGCCAAAAGTTATGAAGCTGGGAACCACTAGACAAAAAGTTGTGCACAAAACAGCCTTTTTTCTTATTGCTTACACATATACCTTTAAAATGATACCAAAACGTATCATTTAAACTGTATTTTACAAAGTATATGCATCCTGCACTCAGCCACATGTGATTATTATCTAACTGACAGCATGTAACCCGGAGGATGAGACTTTCGTTTTGGGGTAATTAGACCTTTAAGAGAACCCAACCCTTGCAAATTTGAATAAAAACCACAATTTTGATCAATCTGATCTATTTCTATAAGGAACATGAAGTCCTATTACACTGGTTTAAAGATTTATTGGAAAAAATATATAATTGAACATGTCACATATAATGGTGTTTTGAGGCAAAAATTTAGACGGAAAAAATGTACTTAGGTACATCTGGAAAACATGATTTTAACTCAGAATTAAGCATAAGTTTGAGCTTTATTAGGCATAGCAGATACAATATATAAAGTCAGAAGTGAAAACAATCTTCATTCGCATTCTAAATGTTACAGAATAGGTTTTTAGTCCGTTTTGAACAAATTTGTTTTTTAAGTTTCTGCATTTTGGGGGGTAAAATCCATATAAATGTAGCATTTCAGAAGCCATTTGACTCCAGAAAAGGGTTTGTTTACATAACAATCAACATATTTGATCTCCTGTCACACAACAAAACAAGAATTTGACCCCAAAATGTCTATGCCATATAATAATTAACAGTCTTCTGTCACACATGAACCTGTGGGTGAGGTCAGCCGCCTGCAATCTTCAATCTGTTCCAGGTACTCTCTGCTGAGTAATCTGTGAAAATAAATTGGATTTCTGTGCATGTTTACTCAATATTGTGATTTCTAGTGTAAGTTAGATACAATAAGTGTACATATACAATAGTTTACTAAGTTTCATTTACTGCGATAAGGCTAGTCGCTATGCCGGCTTCAGATTGTCGAGCTCATGTGCGAACAATTCAGTTCTAAAACGGGTATGAGGGTCCCAACAAGGGTTAAACTCATGCTTTTCCTACTGGTGTTGATAAGAAGAATGCCAGGCTGGACAAGAAAACATTAGATAGTAGAATACATGACAATAATCATGTACTAAACTTAAAAAATACCGATGGTACGGACACAACTGTGTCAGCTTTACGGCCCCGCCCCAACTCTCCAGTGTAGTGGACAAGTAAAGTAGCTTTGATGACTCGTCACTTCACCCAGACTTGTATTCCAATGAGTTGATGGTTCCGGCTGAGGTCCTGGTTCTTTTCAACACTGCATTTATAAAACATACTCAAATTAAACCAAACTGTGATGGTGATTTAAATTTTGATGCCGCTATCTCCATTTGGTGGGGTCTAGGTTGGCGTGAGCGGCTTAAGTGTTTTATGCGTGCATTTCATGTATTTTTCAGCTGAAAGTCTGATTGAACTACAATTACAAAATAATTTATGAACTAAATAGGATCTGTTAACTTTGCAAATTAGGAAAATTGGTATTATTCAAAGTAGGTAGGTCGGACGGTCATCATGGCCAAAGCATCGGCCAGTGCGGACACGACAATTGCGGGCATTATTGTCAGTTACAGGTTCTTAAACTAAATATTCAGGATTACAGCACAAGGCATTATGACATAAATGAGAGAATTGTTGAAACTAATGCAAATTAATGTCAAAATGAAACTGAAAAACAACACGACGAATACAATGGGTCTCGGATTTCCACTCTGGTGGACATTTTGCTTTAATTTTCCCATATTTACCACCCTAATGTCCCCTAGTGCAACCACCCCATAAAATACAGCCCTAAATGGGGTCAAGGTGGCATCTGGCAGTTATTTTTTCCAGTACAGTGTGTTTGTAAGAGTCCATTTTAAAAATCTTTGCAGACGACTAATATTAGGTGAAGTTCGTAAAGGTTACGCATGCGCAAATAAATTGCTTGTTTGTTACATATAAAATATTCAAAATTTGATCTCACTTTTCACCATGACCAAGCTACTTTCCAGTATATCACCATACATTGTTGTAAAGATGAGGACATAACCTTTTGAAAAAACAGCATGTCAAAAAATTCTATGTGTTGTAACTCAAAATATTTACCTTAGAAACAACACACCGGTTTTGATGGACATGGAGGCTGCCATTTTGCGCATGAATATATGGGCCAAACGTTATGAAGCTGGGAACCACTAGACAAAAAGTAGTGCACAAAACAGCCTTTTTTCTTATTACTTGCATATAAACCTTTAAAATGATACCAAAACGTATCATTTAAACTGTATTTTGCAAATTATATGCCTCCCGCACTCAGCCACATGTGATTATTATCTAACTGTGACTTCCGTTTTGGGGTAATTAGACCTATTTAAAACAAAAGCGGAATCGGAGTTTGTTCCCTTTGGAAATCATGATCATTTGAACGAGTATTGAATTTTATGTGCATATGACAGCGTTTACTTACCTTGATATAAATCATTCTGACTGACGAAAACGTAATAAAAGAGGTATATTTTCAAGAGCAAAATACACAGTAACAATGTACATTTTGTCGGCTATGATCAGCTGCCATGATATGTGACAGTGTGGTTGGCCAATTACCGAGAAGCATATTAGTTTGACTGTTTATATCTATGTGAAATGTTGTAACATGGACTAATGAGATGTCAATAATTTTCTCTATTGGAAAACTGACAAAGAAACCAAGTCAAACGGCAAGCCTAATACCAAGCTGTGTACGGGTTAGTATCAGTTCATTATCTAATTGTAAAGCCATTTGTTTGTATGGTAATAGTTACTAAGAAAATGACAACTTGTGAATGGTCGTGTAAATATACTTAATAAACATGTTTGATTTTTATTTATACACGGAACATAAAGTTTGGAATTATAATAAGACGAAGTACTAGTATTAGTTTCCAAGCTTATTTAACAAAGTTCTATGTTTTGAAATAATCATATAATTATGTTACAATTTCCATATTGAAAATGCTATCAATTTTGCTTTGTCATTCTGTTTAAGTGTTATAACATAACCTTATAAGTCGGTTACTAAAACATCTGTAAAAATTCAACATTTGGCATTAAATTTTGCTCAACTGACATCGGTGCCATATCAGACAATAATTTAAGCAATGATTGTTGTGTAAATTAAAATCAGTCTGTAAGTAGAATCTACTGTAAAACTGTGTACTGAAAACTTATTTTCAGTGATGCTGCTGTTCAAAAAAGCAAACACACATCCAGTACGATGGGCGACATGTTAGATGGCCAGAGGCATCGCTAGTAGCAGTCGCATTCCCATATTCATCAATAGCTGGGCGCACCCAGCTGATGTTCAAAAATGAGAAGGCCAGAAACATTGATTCTCTGGGTCTTCTTGCCAAGTTGCCTATACTGACGTGATAAAAATACTACAGCAGAGGACATCGCTGGCTCCGGTTTATGTACAATCGAAACATTCAACTGTGAAGGCGAGGACAGTTTATTTAGTATTTAACATGTAAATATAATGGATGGGAAACCCTATATTACAGTTGCAAAAAAGGACGTTAGAAACGTTTGTAACACAAATTAGCGGATTTTTTAAAAAGCACTCATTTTTAAAAACAGTAAAGTTCATGATTGACATGGCCTGGAACGTTAAATTTTTTTAGATGAAAATGTGTTAATGCAGCACATATTGGTTCTGTCTGTTATATTTATATTTATTTCATTTATAAAATGTAGTAATTGTAAATTTAGTTAATTCAGCTCTTTTGTTTATATTCTAGATTATGTGTTTAGACTTTTTGAATAAATATTGTTTATAATAGAATAAACAACGATGAAACAAAGTTTAATTTTAATGTTTTATCTTCAAAATTTATGGAACTAATTTTACATATTGCTTGTATGTTGTATCTAAGAACTTTTTAAAGTTTTATGGGACAATCTTTCTTAAGTTCTCAATAATTATCTAAAAATATTTTTTAAAAAGGTATCTCTGAACAATAAATCCAGATTAATTTTTTATGGGGGTAGTGTTAACAACTGTTTTAATTTTTCAAATTTGCATGGTAAAGTATATTTGTTTTGCCTTTATTGTGTGGCTTATTGTCCAAGAATAAAATATATAATGGTTTAGATTCAGAGCATGCATTAAATAAGCATGTTTATCACATTTTGTATATGGCTTTCAAAGAATAGAACAGGAAAATTCTCATTGATCATAAATATAATTAGCAATATGAGTACATATTACTTCCATATAAATTGATTCAAGAATAATTGTTGATTTTTTTCATAATATGTGTTCAATATTCATAAATGTTTATTTATATGAAGTTTATGAAATATTAATAAAGTATTTCACTTGTAAAGATGCCTATAGCTTTTCAGTTTTTGATGTGTTTAGCAAAAGAGGAGGTATGGTAATTAAAAAACTATATCTGACAAACAAAATGGTAAAATCTCCCAAAATTTTGCAGAATAGTCCAGATATGAACGCCCTTCAAGAAAATAATATGATTTGTGGTGTTCTAGACATTGAGTATTATGGGTTGAATACCTTAAATATACCTGCAGCGATAAAATAATGCTGATGTAATAGGAATATTTACGTCGAAATTGCCAAGTTTTACAACCTACGGCTACCCTAAACCTTTAGTAATACTGTTTTCTCATATAGGATAATTTCATTGATTGCATTTGCCGAATACTGGTGTATGACAACGATATGAACGACATTTCGCTTGTGATCCAAATAAACTGGGATTGGAAGTTGTAATTAATATGTAAGCAAAACACATATAAAACATAAATGTATAATGTTTTTTTGTAACATGTCATCAATATAAACATCGAAATAAAATAGTAATATACATAGGAGTGTACATCAAACTAATATAAAAGTATATCGTTAACATTCGATGCATGCTTAAATATACCGATACGAGAGTTGTCCCAGAATAGCGTATAATTGATATCTAGATAATGCGATTATACAGGAATAATTAAAATCATGCTTGTTGTACTTACAGCAATGCAATGCATCTTACTACTCCTGTCAAAATGGTATGTATGTACCTTCAACACGAATGAAGTTATATACCTTTTGGAACATAATATGTAGCGAAGCGGCCTACACAACGTTAGTATAAAGCACGTTTTTTACGTTATACGCTTATTAATTCTCAAAACATTGTCCATAGTACTGGATACATTTGCTGTCCTGTTGTTGTTTTTTTTTTGAGTACATAAACAAAACAATACTTAATGAGTGTCCTATAGCATAATGTTCGATGTTTCCGTCCTGTTTGCGTCCCCATAGATTACCATCCCATGGACTTGATTGTTGGACGTGATAGTTACCGGTATGATTTGTGTCATTTCGCTGTGCGTCTATATAGTTGGAAACCTCTTTTGTCGCTTGTAAATAAATTCCAAAATTATATATTTGTGTTTATAGTGTATATTTTGTTACCAACCTGTGTTCCGATGCAATCGTTTGACGTCAAGATTTCATGCGAATGCTGAACAACATGATAAACAGATCCGCCACAGAAACTGTTGTAGTGACCTCTTTTATTGACACACCAACGTGCTTTTTTATCATAACTTATATTTTAAAAAGTAAATAGTTTGTATGAAGGACACACATTGCATTTTATGTATGATGTCATTATGTCTATTAGAAAATAAAACAGTGTGGGCTGCAATGTTTACTTAACATTTGATATACGCATATTTTTCAAAGACATATATGATTAAAGGGACTTAAATTCATTATGCAGATGTAAAAGATACAGGTATCACATGCGCACATGCTCAAACAAACAACATCATGATATTATTATTTGCTTTCTTAAATAGTATACGCTATTTTGGGACAACCCCGTATGAACAACAAATTTGTCGACGCTTTGCAGTGTCCAACATTGATTTATGCACATCTAAAATAATACGCATATTTTGTTATACTAAATTCATGCATATATGTTTATATCAATTTTAATCGCAAGACAGTTTAAGGTGTTTACAATATTTAATTAATGTACTTAATATAATGTCCGAATTCCCGATGGCGTAATACACGTACAACACGGACGTACCTTTAACTGAGTGTATGGAAAAATGCATGTCAAACAGGCTTTGGGCTGTTGTTGAACAACTAACTGCCTGTATGTAAGTGGCACATGACAAATGCTGATATTTTCTAAAATTTAGAACCTGTCTAAACCGAACGGCGTCAGGACCGGGCTTATCGTTCGGTTTTCAGAGGTGTTCGGTTTATCCAGGGTTTTTTTTAAATGCCATTTTCCTTTAAAAATGTACGTTCTATTTTATATGATAATTCGAGTATATGATAAGACAAAAACATGCTTTTTTTATGAATACACTTTTTTATTTTATTTTTATTTCAAGTACAAAATGTCTACTGCCATTGCCCCACTACCTCTGATTCAAGTTAGGCAGTTGTCAGTTACTGGCATAGGTATGTGCACTTGGTACTGGTAAACCGCTTAGATCGGCTAAGCTTGCCCAGCAATAGTGTGAGTTGGTTAACTGACCGCCGTGATATGAGTGAAATACTGTTAAAAACGGCGAATATTCCAAGCACACAAACAAACAAACAAAATGTATATTTGTACAAAAAACGACACTCAAACCATCAATCAAACAAGTTAATGTATTCAACGAAACATATATCTACATATGTTTAAAGAAATCACCAATTGTTGGCTGCTTTGATTAGTTTAAACATATTTATTTTAGCGCGATTTTATGGCAAGCATTAGAGTTATGGAGATCAGTGATCGAAATATTGTTAGAATTTACTATATGTATAAATTAATTACACTGTTCTGAAACATTTAAAGCTTTACCCTGTACATACATTTTAACATAAAACACGACCGACTTATCTGTTTTTCATAATTTTACCAGTGTCGTATGCACCAACTAGCTGATCGCTAATTTCAACACTGCCCCGTTATCGCCATGGCGATTATGCCCTTTGCGTGTAATTGTGTCACTTAATATCGGGTTCACGCTTCCGCCGTTGTGTCTACATCTGTCTGACAGAGCTGTGTACTGACGCTCTAAGCATTATGGGTATGCGTTACTTTCCAGCATAGCTCGCAATGGTTGATTAAACATCCAATTGAGGTTAGATACCCAGTAAATCGATGTGTTTCCCTCCGTTTTAAATTCGAAGTATTACCTTTTACTAGAGTTCCTTTTTCATCTGCTATGAAAAGTATTTAGCAATGTCTTTTGAGGTTGATTATAATATCCTCTGTGTGTTTGGGAAATTGTTGTGCATTTCTTTGGAGGCTAACTTGAAAGATGAGCTTTTGGGGTGTGTTTACTGGGGCATGGGGCTTTTGTCGAAATATGACTTCGCAAACCCTAGTTTCTACCGGTGTCTGCATTCAGTTGAGACGCATTTTCTTAGAAGTAACATGCCATATATTTTTATTGCAATTTTCGGAAGAGGAAAGATTCATCTCTTAACAGACACTAAGCTTGCACAATCTGATATCTGAAAGTTCGCCGTTTTATAATGGGACCCAATGGGAATTGGATTTACTGGCATCTAACCTTGAATTTTCGCACAAATCGAAAGTGAAAGTAGCTTTTTATAATAAACACGCTAAACAGCGCTAAACACGAACTAATAATTTGTTTATTTAACAGAAATATATTCTTCTATCGGTATTAACTGAATATAAGACTGATTTATGGTATCAATAAAGTCAGTTCATGAAACAACTTTCATACGCGGGATTACAACATGCGTAAGCACATTTCGCCGTTTTGGGCGAAATAATGCGGTTAAGTACAGAGGTTTGGTGTGTGACGTCATTCTCAGTGTATAGAATGCGCTTCGCGAAGTGTTACCTGACAGGATACACCGTTCGGTTTATTCAGGATTTTGAAGGTTGAATGAGATCAAATGTGTGAATAAATCGTTCGGTATTCGGTTTTGACAGGGTTCGGTTTATTAAAGTTTTTTGATATATAAACTAAGAAGGAAAAAAATCGGGCCCGACACAGCTGTTCGGTTTTAACAGGGATTCGGTTTTCACAGAGTTTGATTTGGACAGGTTTTACTTATCTTTAATTTTGAAAGGTTGGATGCATTCATTTTGCTTCTGCCACATTTTTTTAATCAATTGAGTTCTGTTGTAAAGGGGTAATATGCCTGTTTTCGGTCGTTAACCTTCGCCAAGGCCCGAAAATAGGTTAAAGACCAGTCGCGTAGCACGAGGGCTTTAGCACATTTGTAATATGCGTTGCAACGTGATTGACTTTCATTATATGTACCGTTAATTTTCATTTCAAAATAGAGTTTTGTCGCAATATTTTGCTAGATATTTGACAATCTAAATTTAATAAAATTATATAAATAATTAACAATATTCAATGATCCCCAAGACTAGTATATATAACACATTGTAACAGTGAAAAAGTAAGACCGAATATTACATTACTCAGCACATGTTTCGTCCAAATGGCAGAGTGTATAAGTAACCACCCAGTCTAATATTAGTTACATACAAACATATTCTTAAGTCTTGTTTTTCGTTTTATTTAATGTAAAAACGTTGTGTAATGCGTAAAAATTATATGACCCACATTAGCGCGTGTACTTTAGACATGTCATTCAGTAAACAACCAATACTTTTATCATATGTTGTCTACTTTTGGTTCCTAATTGTGTCGATGTTTTTCGTTTCATGCAATTATTTATTAACGTGTTAGTATTTATTTACAATGTAGTGGTTATGCTTTTATTTAACATTGTAAAACAAAACAACAACACAATACATGTAAAATACTTATAAATCTACGTACGGATACCCAGAAGTGTACAGCGACATGTTATCCAAACGACAATATTAAGAAATATATTGTCCATCTTGATGTTAAATCGAACACGTTCCTAGAAAAGCGATACGTAAAACCATGTCTCCAACATTTTTTCTAAATCATTAAATATGTTACAAAAAAATAAACAACCGTGCAATGTTCAACTAATCGGTTCGATAACGTAACGATTACTTCCTATATATATAACAAATGTTAATGAATGGATTCATGTATGTGCTAAACTTTACACTGTGTCAAATGTACCGATCGTAATACTTATTTGAATATTAAAGTATTGGGCAATCATAATGTTTGTTCATTTAAGATACATTTGAAAAATACAAAAACAACGTATGCTTCTTTATGCGTTGTGCCGTCCGTCAACGTTGAAATTATTTGATTGGCATATACCAAATACTGCATTAGTTTAAATATATAGTGTTAAAATAGCTGTTGTTCTTAACATCTCATAAATAGAAGCCTAACCAAATCCACGTGTTTCGCTCTATTTAATCTAATCGGTGCCGAAATATTGTTAATTAAACTGGTTTATGAATGCAAATTATTTAATCAATTAATCGAATTAAAATTATACAAATACGGAAACAAATCGACTCGCATACTTATGCAGCTGTTATAAAAGTTGTAAAAAAATCCTTAAATCATATAGGCCTATCTAAGAAAAACGAATATTGAAGAAAGTTTTAACTTATGTTAATCCTTACTTACTTAAATTTACTCCTTTAGTGTTAAGGAAGAATCGGCATTCCATAACTGAAGAAGACAATATCGGAAGATTTTGAAATACACACAGTGCCGGTGTTTTTGTTTTGTTACATGTAGATTATATTTAATCCACTATCAATCGGTAGCAGTTTTAATACGGTAAGTTTACTTTCGTGTTATAATCATTCCGTTTTAGTGCATTCTCGCCTAACGTATTTAGGTTACAGTATACTAAATATTTCAGGTGTGCAATGCTATACTCTCTAAATAAATCAACACCATTTATTTGAAGACACAATTTTCTGTGTAGTCACTTGCCATGACTTTATTTTTGAATATTTCTTTGTACGTGTGGTAGGAAAAACATTGTTGTGTACTAAAAATTCACTGTTTCGCATGAAGGTTGGAGACTACATGACGAGACTTTGACAGTTGGCAGTATACCTTCAACTGGAGAGTAGCCGGTAAAAAGATGGCCGTAAAACAGTGAACTTTGATTCGCGTCGAGTTCTTTCTTACATATCACATGACCTATCTTTTTTATTGTCTAAATCAATTCGGCTCGGAATGCTCTTTAAGAAAAGGTATGGTTATGAGGGTCTCTACGCGCAAAATGTTGAGTTTATTTTTTGTTGAATTTATTGCTTTTACATTGAATTTGTTAAGGAAATCTTTTAGTATATTGTGACCTAAACTGACTTTGGGTTAAAATAAAATATCGTCTGCAAGTGCAAAATATGGATGAGAAAGCAGATTTTTGGTCATTTCTGAGCAAACGAGTAGAAAATAAGTGCATTAAATGCATCAATTAAGATTGTTTGATCTGGAATGGTTGTATTTCAAGAGTTCCTTACCCTATTATGGCCGAATGAGGGCTAAATTGCCTTCGGACATAAAATCAGAGACATACTTGGTTCACCGTGTAGCGTTAATGTGCTACATGAAGTCAGAATTGAACGCCAGGGACTCTGTGAGCCACTTATGCAACAATAGCTTGTGTGTTAAGCCTGAACATTTAAACATAGAGCCCCATTCCACCAACATGGAACGGCGGACATGTTTACAGTTCGGACAGTGCAGCGGGCATGGAACTGAGCCAGCCTGCATATTTGGTAAAAACATGAATACAACAAGCTTTATCACTTCCTTTTATTCATAGAAATACACTTAAAATACATAAATGCATGTTTTTTTTCATTTTATATCTATTTCTATTGGGTATTTTTGCCTTTTTCAGGTAGAGGAACGCCTGATGCTGACGCGAGGGCCACTTGTTAGAGGTCTCTTATGCCAAAACAGGTAATAATAACAATTTATTATCAGGTACACAATCAACTAAGCATATTTATGATGCTTAAGGTGTGGAAGACTGTCATAATCAGGTTTGGGGTCACTCATGCCCTTGCCGTAGTGTAATTCCTCATGCAGTTTGTATCGATAATTCCGCGTCCTGGCACGTAAAGCTCGTGCTTTGTTGCTAGCGGATGTTTGCTTTCGGTTAAGGTCGTTGCGGTCCTCATATGCTATCTGCTTAATAATCTTTGACCCCTTGGTAAGGTTAGCATTTAGTTCAGTGGTTTTTGCAATTACAGAGTCAGCATAGCCATTGTTTAATTTGTGAACCTGCCCGTGAATTCGACCTACTCAGTTGCGTGAGAAAGTCACAGTTTTAGGATTGACAGCTTGGTACGAACTGTTTACTGCTTCACTTTTTTGGGTTGTGGTTAAAAGTTTGGTAGCGTCAAGAGCAGCTGGACCTAAAACCATTTCAATGCATTTTTTAAGGACTTGTTGGTCACTGTCAACCATTTTAACCTTGACATTGTCTGGCATGAAATTCTTAGCTTGCCTATTTGTACTAGCACAGACATAAATGTACTTTGCACAATGAGTACCGCAGTAACCACTGAAGCATAGAACAATGGTTGCGATTACATCAACCATGACCTTCTTTAGAACCTTGATGTCACCCTGGTGTTTATGGTGGGCAGCTTTAAGCTCAGCCATACACCTAGCTTTGACCGAGAGAGCGAACCGACTCCTGATATTAGACTTGGAATGACCCTTGAGCATGCCCTTTGAGAAAGGCGCTTTGTTGAGCTCGCGCTTCAGCGAGTTGCCTAGGTGCCTCAGATCCTTAAGATGACCCACATTGTGACCGTGAGAGTTACGAACACCTTGGAATGCCCTGCTGTCCCCATCACAAGTGAAATTTGCTATTTTGATGTCCTTAGAGATCTGGTCACCTAACAACCTATTCCATTTGCCTTCATCACCTATTGGTTCCCTCTCTGAAACATTTGCAGAACAATGCCCCCTATGATTGGGGCACTGAACAGGTTTACCCTTATTCCTAAGCATTGATGCAGTCCTGCATAGTTTATTTGCTACTTGTACCCCTACAATTTGCTTGTTTCTGGTATTGTTTTCACACATAGTGCTTATGGCAATAGTTCCGGCTTGAAAGGGTGTCGCGTCAGAGTTAAAAATTGGATTGTTGTAGCAAGTGTCCCCTTCAACATTTACCTTAGAGGGATCTTTTTGACCAATTTTGGCATTTTCAGCAACTAAGTTTTCTCTAATCTGGTACATGCTTCTCTCATTTAGGGATTTAAGGGCAGTATTGACCTTATTTGCTTGTTTTTGCATAGCAAGTGGAGAGGGAGCAATGATATTGGTTGTGTTGAGAATTCTGCGGGAACCTGTGTTCCCAATAGAAGTACTTGCAGCACCTATTTGGAAGCCTACATTGATCTGAGCTGCCTTTCTGCCCCTGGTACTTGATGGAACCTCATTGTAAAGCTTATAATGCTTGCCTACATATCTGCATCTTGTACATTTTAACCTTTCCTCCCAGCCTAAGCCCCACTTTATGGAAGCACTGCCGTCAATTACCAAGTCGCCCCTACATTTATCACTTCTTAACCTATGCTTTCTATTTTCAGAGGACATCATAGACTGGAGTAGGGCGGGGACATAGACCTTGTTCGTAAGTAAGTCGGGATGGACTTTTGATGGAGCAGGAACCCGTAACAGGTCTACATAACGAATCTTGTTCGCTCTCGGACGCAAGGGCTTAGCTGGGGTTTGAGAGCCGTCTCCATCCCGAAAAGTAAGAACCTTGTCATTGTAAGCTACCCGTGCTTCAAAGGATGACCTTTCTAACCTTACATAGGTTGTGTTGGAATTTGACCTTCTTTCATAATTATGTTTTTTCCCCTTCACCGGACTAGTCCCACCTCGTTTAAAACCAACATTGAGCAACTTTTTCTTTTGCTTGGTTATGAACCCCATTTTGACCAGATTGCCACCTTAAAAAAAGTCAAAGTACTTATTTTGTGCCCAAAATATGCAATTTTGTATTCCCTTAAACCTCTAAATGTGAGCAGGCAATGCAAATTGACCACCTGCTGCAGTTTAAAGGCACTCATGACATTATATACTAGAATATATAATTGGTGGCCTGTAATTAAAGAGGCTGCGACAAACAAGGTGCTTTAAAGATTTTACACTTTATTGGTTTGAAACAAGCATTTACTGGAAGCTGATTGATTTCTACACTTCAAAGTATCTTTGATCTCCCATTTTGACTAATTTGTTAATTGTCTTGGATGAAATTGGAATTTTTTTTCTATTAAATTTACATTTTTGGGGTGATTTTTTTTTTAAAATACACAAAAAATACATTATCAAAATGGCTTAGAGTAAAAATATCTAACAAAGTCATTCTCTCCTCACCCCACATAAGCCCCCCATACATGTTTGTTTGGTTTGTTTGGGTATTTTGTCACAAATATTGCAAATATCAGCTTTAATTGTTAGAGGGACATTTAAGCTTCAAGACGCTTGAAATCACCGGCTTCCGACCAAAATCACCTGTGTTTGAAAATATGAAATAAAATGGCCAAATGGACAGATATACAAGCCAAACTTAATATATTGGTGCAATATGCATGGGAAGATAATTATATGCAAGAAAAACTAATTTTAATGAGAACAAATTTCTCTTGTAAACTGACTTTGGGTTAAAATAAAATATCGTCTGCAAGTGCAAAATATGGATGAGAAAGCAGATTTTTGGTCATTTCTGAGCAAAAGAGTAGAAAATAAGTGCATTAAATGCATCAATTCAGATTGTTTGATCTGGAATGGTTGTATTTCAAATAGTTCCTTACCCTATTATGGCCGAATGAGGGCTAAATTGCCTTCGGACATAAAATCAGAGACATACTTGGTTCACTGTGTAGCGTTAATGTGCTACATGAAGTCAGAATTGAACGCCAGGCACTCTGTGAGCCACTTATGCAACAATAGCTTGTGTGTTAAGCCTGAACATTTAAACATAGAGCCCCATTCCACCAACATGGAACGGCGGACATGTTTACAGTTCGGACAGTGCAGCGGGCATGGAACTGAGCCAGCCTGCATATTTGGTAAAAACATGAATACAACAAGCTTTATCACTTCCTTTTATTCATAGAAATACACTTAAAATACATAAATGCATGTTTTTTTTCATTTTATATCTATTTCTATTGGGTATTTTTGCCTTTTTCAGGTAGAGGAACGCCTGATGCTGACGCGAGGGCCACTTGTTAGAGGTCTCTTATGCCAAAACAGGTAATAATAACAATTTATTATCAGGTACACAATCAACTAAGCATATTTATGATGCTTAAGGTGTGGAAGACTGTCATAATCAGGTTTGGGGTCACTCATGCCCTTGCCGTAGTGTAATTCCTCATGCAGTTTGTATCGATAATTCCGCGTCCTGGCACGTAAAGCTCGTGCTTTGTTGGTAGCGGATGTTTGCTTTCGGTTAAGGTAGTTGCGGTCCTCATATGCTATCTGCTTAATAATCTTTGACCCCTTGGTAAGGTTAGCATTTAGTTCAGTGGTTTCTGCAATTACAGAGTCAGCATAGCCATTGTTTAATTTGTGAACCTGCCCGTGAATTCGACCTACACAGTTGCGTGAGAAAGTCACAGTTTTAGGATTGACAGCTTGGTACGAACTGTTTACTGCTTCACTTTTTTGGGTTGTGGTTAAAAGTTTGGTAGCGTCAAGAGCAGCTGGACCTAAAACCATTTCAATGCATTTTTTAAGGACTTGTTGGTCACTGTCAACCATTTTAACCTTGACATTGTCTGGCATGAAATTCTTAGCTTGCCTATTTGTACCAGCACAGACATAACTGTACTTTGCACAATGAGTACCGCAGTAACCACTGAAGCATAGAACAATGGTTGCGATTACATCAACCATGACCTTCTTTAGAACCTTGATGTCACCCTGGTGTTTATTGTGGGCAGCTTTAAGCTCAGCCATACACCTAGCTTTGACCGAGAGAGCGAACCGACTCCTGATATTAGACTTGGAATGACCCTTGAGCATGCACTTTGAGAAAGGCGCTTTGTTGAGCTCGCGCTTCAGCGAGTTGCCTAGGTGCCTCAGATCCTTAAGATGACCCACATTGTGACCGCGAGAGTTACGAACACCTTGGAATGCCCTACTGACCCCATCACAAGTGAAATTTGCTATTTTGATGTCCTTAGAGATCTGGTCACCTAACAACCTATTCCATTTGCCTTCATCACCTATTGGTTCCCTCTCTGAAACATTTGCAGAACAATGCCCCCTATGATTGGGGCACTGAACAGGTTTACCCTTATTCCTAAGCATTGATGCAGTCCTGCATAGTTTATTTGCTACTTGTACCCCTACAATTTGCTTGTTTCTGGTATTGTTTTCGCACATAGTGCTTATGGCAATAGTTCCGGCTTGAAAGGGTGTCGCGTCAGAGTTAAAAATTGGATTGTTGTAGCAAGTGTCCCATTCAACATTTACCTTAGAGGGATCTTTTTGACCAATTTTGGCATTTTCAGCAACTAAGTTTTCTCTAATCTGGTACATGCTTCTCTCATTTAGGGATTTAAGGGCAGTATTGACCTTATTTGCTTGTTTTTGCATAGCAAGTGGAGAGGGAGCAATGATATTGGTTGTGTTGAGAATTCTGCGGGAACCTGTGTTCCCAATAGAAGTACTTGCAACACCTATTTGGAAGCCTACATTGATCTGAGCTGCCTTTCTGCCCCTGGTACTTGATGGAACCTCATTGTAAAGCTTATAATGCTTGCCTACATATCTGCATCTTGTACATTTTAACCTTTCCTCCCAGCCTAAGCCCCACTTTATGGAAGCACTGCCGTCAATTACCAAGTCGCCCCTACATTTATCACTTCTTAACCTATGCTTTCTATTTTCAGAGGACATCATAGACTGGAGTAGGGCGGGGACATAGACCTTGTTCGTAAGTAAGTCGGGATGGACTTTTGATGGAGCAGGAACCCGTAACAGGTCTACATAGCGAATCTTGTTCGCTCTCGGACGCAAGGGCTTAGCTGGGGTTTGAGAGCCGTCTACATCCCGAAAAGTAAGAACCTTGTCATTGTAAGCTACCCGTGCTTCAAAGGATGACCTTTCTAACCTTACATAGGTTGTGTTGGAATTTGACCTTCTTTCATAATTATGTTTTTTCCCCTTCACCGGACTAGTCCCACCTCGTTTAAAACCAACATTGAGCAACTTTTTCTTTTGCTTGGTTATGAACCCCATTTTGACCAGATTGCCACCTTAAAAAAAGTCAAAGTACTTATTTTGTGCCCAAAATATGCAATTTTGTATTCCCTTAAACCTCTAAATGTGAGCAGGCAATGCAAATTGACCACCTGCTGCAGTTTAAAGGCACTCATGAAATTATATACTAGAATATATAATTGGTGGCCTGTAATTAAAGAGGCTGCGACAAACAAGGTGCTTTAAAGATTTTACACTTTATTGGTTTGAAACAAGCATTTACTGGAAGCTGATTGATTTCTACACTTCAAAGTATCTTTGATCTCCCATTTTGACTAATTTGTTAATTGTCTTGGATGAAATTGGAATTTTTTTTCTATTAAATTTACATTTTTGGGGTGATTTTTTTTTTAAATGCACAAAAAATACATTATCAAAATGGCTTAGAGTAAAAATATCTAACAAAGTCATTCTCTCCTCACCCCACATAAGCCCCCCATACATGTTTGTTTGGTTTGTTTTGGTATTTTGTCACAAATATTGCAAATATCAGCTTTAATTGTTAGAGGGACATTTAAGCTTCAAGACGCTTGAAATCACCGGCTTCCGACCAAAATCACCTGTGTTTGAAAATATGAAATAAAATGGCCAAATGGACAGATATACAAGCCAAACTTAATATATTGGTGCAATATGCATGGGAAGATAATTATATGCAAGAAAAACTAATTTTAATGAGAACAAATTTCTCTTGTAAACTGACTTTGGGTTAAAATAAAATATCGTCTGCAAGTGCAAAATATGGATGAGAAAGCAGATTTTTGGTCATTTCTGAGCAAAAGAGTAGAAAATAAGTGCATTAAATGCATCAATTCAGATTGTTTGATCTGGAATGGTTGTATTTCAAATAGTTCCTTACCCTATTATGGCCGAATGAGGGCTAAATTGCCTTCGGACATAAAATCAGAGACATACTTGGTTCACTGTGTAGCGTTAATGTGCTACATGAAGTCAGAATTGAACGCCAGGCACTCTGTGAGCCACTTATGCAACAATAGCTTGTGTGTTAAGCCTGAACATTTAAACATAGAGCCCCATTCCACCAACATGGAACGGCGGACATGTTTACAGTTCGGACAGTGCAGCGGGCATGGAACTGAGCCAGCCTGCATATTTGGTAAAAACATGAATACAACAAGCTTTATCACTTCCTTTTATTCATAGAAATACACTTAAAATACATAAATGCATGTTTTTTTTCATTTTATATCTATTTCTATTGGGTATTTTTGCCTTTTTCAGGTAGAGGAACGCCTGATGCTGACGCGAGGGCCACTTGTTAGAGGTCTCTTATGCCAAAACAGGTAATAATAACAATTTATTATCAGGTACACAATCAACTAAGCATATTTATGATGCTTAAGGTGTGGAAGACTGTCATAATCAGGTTTGGGGTCACTCATGCCCTTGCCGTAGTGTAATTCCTCATGCAGTTTGTATCGATAATTCCGCGTCCTGGCACGTAAAGCTCGTGCTTTGTTGGTAGCGGATGTTTGCTTTCGGTTAAGGTAGTTGCGGTCCTCATATGCTATCTGCTTAATAATCTTTGACCCCTTGGTAAGGTTAGCATTTAGTTCAGTGGTTTCTGCAATTACAGAGTCAGCATAGCCATTGTTTAATTTGTGAACCTGCCCGTGAATTCGACCTACACAGTTGCGTGAGAAAGTCACAGTTTTAGGATTGACAGCTTGGTACGAACTGTTTACTGCTTCACTTTTTTGGGTTGTGGTTAAAAGTTTGGTAGCGTCAAGAGCAGCTGGACCTAAAACCATTTCAATGCATTTTTTAAGGACTTGTTGGTCACTGTCAACCATTTTAACCTTGACATTGTCTGGCATGAAATTCTTAGCTTGCCTATTTGTACCAGCACAGACATAACTGTACTTTGCACAATGAGTACCGCAGTAACCACTGAAGCATAGAACAATGGTTGCGATTACATCAACCATGACCTTCTTTAGAACCTTGATGTCACCCTGGTGTTTATTGTGGGCAGCTTTAAGCTCAGCCATACACCTAGCTTTGACCGAGAGAGCGAACCGACTCCTGATATTAGACTTGGAATGACCCTTGAGCATGCACTTTGAGAAAGGCGCTTTGTTGAGCTCGCGCTTCAGCGAGTTGCCTAGGTGCCTCAGATCCTTAAGATGACCCACATTGTGACCGTGAGAGTTACGAACACCTTGGAATGCCCTACTGACCCCATCACAAGTGAAATTTGCTATTTTGATGTCCTTAGAGATCTGGTCACCTAACAACCTATTCCATTTGCCTTCATCACCTATTGGTTCCCTCTCTGAAACATTTGCAGAACAATGCCCCCTATGATTGGGGCACTGAACAGGTTTACCCTTATTCCTAAGCATTGATGCAGTCCTGCATAGTTTATTTGCTACTTGTACCCCTACAATTTGCTTGTTTCTGGTATTGTTTTCGCACATAGTGCTTATGGCAATAGTTCCGGCTTGAAAGGGTGTCGCGTCAGAGTTAAAAATTGGATTGTTGTAGCAAGTGTCCCATTCAACATTTACCTTAGAGGGATCTTTTTGACCAATTTTGGCATTTTCAGCAACTAAGTTTTCTCTAATCTGGTACATGCTTCTCTCATTTAGGGATTTAAGGGCAGTATTGACCTTATTTGCTTGTTTTTGCATAGCAAGTGGAGAGGGAGCAATGATATTGGTTGTGTTGAGAATTCTGCGGGAACCTGTGTTCCCAATAGAAGTACTTGCAACACCTATTTGGAAGCCTACATTGATCTGAGCTGCCTTTCTGCCCCTGGTACTTGATGGAACCTCATTGTAAAGCTTATAATGCTTGCCTACATATCTGCATCTTGTACATTTTAACCTTTCCTCCCAGCCTAAGCCCCACTTTATGGAAGCACTGCCGTCAATTACCAAGTCGCCCCTACATTTATCACTTCTTAACCTATGCTTTCTATTTTCAGAGGACATCATAGACTGGAGTAGGGCGGGGACATAGACCTTGTTCGTAAGTAAGTCGGGATGGACTTTTGATGGAGCAGGAACCCGTAACAGGTCTACATAGCGAATCTTGTTCGCTCTCGGACGCAAGGGCTTAGCTGGGGTTTGAGAGCCGTCTACATCCCGAAAAGTAAGAACCTTGTCATTGTAAGCTACCCGTGCTTCAAAGGATGACCTTTCTAACCTTACATAGGTTGTGTTGGAATTTGACCTTCTTTCATAATTATGTTTTTTCCCCTTCACCGGACTAGTCCCACCTCGTTTAAAACCAACATTGAGCAACTTTTTCTTTTGCTTGGTTATGAACCCCATTTTGACCAGATTGCCACCTTAAAAAAAGTCAAAGTACTTATTTTGTGCCCAAAATATGCAATTTTGTATTCCCTTAAACCTCTAAATGTGAGCAGGCAATGCAAATTGACCACCTGCTGCAGTTTAAAGGCACTCATGAAATTATATACTAGAATATATAATTGGTGGCCTGTAATTAAAGAGGCTGCGACAAACAAGGTGCTTTAAAGATTTTACACTTTATTGGTTTGAAACAAGCATTTACTGGAAGCTGATTGATTTCTACACTTCAAAGTATCTTTGATCTCCCATTTTGACTAATTTGTTAATTGTCTTGGATGAAATTGGAATTTTTTTTCTATTAAATTTACATTTTTGGGGTGATTTTTTTTTTAAATGCACAAAAAATACATTATCAAAATGGCTTAGAGTAAAAATATCTAACAAAGTCATTCTCTCCTCACCCCACATAAGCCCCCCATACATGTTTGTTTGGTTTGTTTTGGTATTTTGTCACAAATATTGCAAATATCAGCTTTAATTGTTAGAGGGACATTTAAGCTTCAAGACGCTTGAAATCACCGGCTTCCGACCAAAATCACCTGTGTTTGAAAATATGAAATAAAATGGCCAAAAGGACAGATATACAAGCCAAACTTAATATATTGGTGCAATATGCATGGGAAGGTAATTATATGCAAGAAAAACTAATTTTAATGAGAACAAATTTCTCTTATACTGACTTTGGGTTAAAATAAAATATCGTCTGCAAGTGCAAAATATGGATGAGAAAGCAGATTTTTGGTCATTTCTGAGCAAAAGAGTAGAAAATAAGTGCATTAAATGCATCAATTCAGATTGTTTGATCTGGAATGGTTGTATTTCAAATAGTTCCTTACCCTATTATGGCCGAATGAGGGCTAAATTGCCTTCGGACATAAAATCAGAGACATACTTGGTTCACCGTGTAGCGTTAATGTGCTACATGAAGTCAGAATTGAACGCCAGGGACTCTGTGAGCCACTTATGCAACAATAGCTTGTGTGTTAAGCCTGAACATTTAAACATAGAGCCCCATTCCACCAACATGGAACGGCGGACATGTTTACAGTTCGGACAGTGCAGCGGGCATGGAACTGAGCCAGCCTGCATATTTGGTAAAAACATGAATACAACAAGCTTTATCACTTCCTTTTATTCATAGAAATACACTGAAAATACATAAATGCATGTTTTTTTTCATTTTATATCTATTTCTATTGGGTATTTTTGCCTTTTTCAGGTAGAGGAACGCCTGATGCTGACGCGAGGGCCACTTGTTAGAGGTCTCTTATGCCAAAACAGGTAATAATAACAATTTATTATCAGGTACACAATCAACTAAGCATATTTATGATGCTTAAGGTGTGGAAGACTGTCATAATCAGGTTTGGGGTCACTCATGCCCTTGCCGTAGTGTAATTCCTCATGCAGTTTGTATCGATAATTCCGCGTCCTGGCACGTAAAGCTCGTGCTTTGTTGGTAGCGGATGTGTGCTTTCGGTTAAGGTCGTTGCGGTCCTCATATGCTATCTGCTTAATAATCTTTGACCCCTGGGTAAGGTTAGCATTTAGTTCAGTGGTTTTTGCAATTACAGAGTCAGCATAGCCATTGTTTAATTTGTGAACCTGCCCGTGAATTCGACCTACACAGTTGCGTGAGAAAGTCACAGTTTTAGGATTGACAGCTTGGTACGACCTGTTTACTGCTTCACTTTTTTGGGTTGTGGTTAAAAGTTTGGTAGCGTCAAGAGCAGCTGGACCTAAAACCATTTCAATGCATTTTTTAAGGACTTGTTGGTCACTGTCAACCATTTTAACCTTGACATTGTCTGGCATGAAATTCTTAGCTTGCCTATTGGTACCAGCACAGACATAACTGTACTTTGCACAATGAGTACCGCAGTAACCACTGAAGCATAGAACAATGGTTGCGATTACATCAACCATGACCTTCTTTAGACCTTGATGTCACCCTGGTGTTAATTGTGGGCAGCTTTAAGCTCAGCCATACACCTAGCTTTGACCGAGAGAGCGAAACGACTCCTGATATTAGACTTGGAATGACCCTTGAGCATGCACTTTGAGAAAGGCGCTTTGTTGAGCTCGCGCTTCAGCGAGTTGCCTAGGTGCCTCAGACCCTTAAGATGACCCACATTGTGACCGTGAGATTTACGAACACCTTGGAATGCCCTACTGTCCCCATCACAAGTGAAATTTGCTATTTTGATGTCCTTAGAGTTCTGGTCACCTAACAACCTATTCCATTTGCCTTCATCACCTATTGGTTCCCTCTCTGAAACATTTGCAGAACAATGCCCCCTATGATTGGGGCACTGAACAGGTTTACCCTTATTCCTAAGCATTGATGCAGTCCTGCATAGTTTATTTGCTACTTGTACCCCTACAATTTGCTTGTTTCTGGTATTGTTTTCGCACATAGTGCTTATGGCAATAGTTCCGGCTTGAAAGGGTGTCGCGTCAGAGTTAAAAATTGGATTGTTGTAGCAAGTGTCCCATTCAACATTTACCTTAGAGGGATCTTTTTGACCAATTTTGGCATTTTCAGCAACTAAGTTTTCTCTAATCTGGTACATGCTTCTCTCATTTAGGGATTTAAGGGCAGTATTGACCTTATTTGCTTGTTTTTGCATAGCAAGTGGAGAGGGAGCAATGATATTGGTTGTGTTGAGAATTCTGCGGGAACCTGTGTTCCCAATAGAAGTACTTGCAACACCTATTTGGAAGCCTACATTGATCTGAGCTGCCTTTCTGCCCCTGGTACTTGATGGAACCTCATTGTAAAGCTTATAATGCTTGCCTACATATCTGCATCTTGTACATTTTAACCTTTCCTCCCAGCCTAAGCCCCACTTTATGGAAGCACTGCCGTCAATTACCAAGTCGCCCCTACATTTATCACTTCTTAACCTATGCTTTCTATTTTCAGAGGACATCATAGACTGGAGTAGGGCGGGGACATAGACCTTGTTCGTAAGTAAGTCGGGATGGACTTTTGATGGAGCAGGAACCCGTAACAGGTCTACATAGCGAATCTTGTTCGCTCTCGGACGCAAGGGCTTAGCTGGGGTTTGAGAGCCGTCTACATCCCGAAAAGTAAGAACCTTGTCATTGTAAGCTACCCGTGCTTCAAAGGATGACCTTTCTAACCTTACATAGGTTGTGTTGGAATTTGACCTTCTTTCATAATTATGTTTTTTCCCCTTCACCGGACTAGTCCCACCTCGTTTAAAACCAACATTGAGCAACTTTTTCTTTTGCTTGGTTATGAACCCCATTTTGACCAGATTGCCACCTTAAAAAAAGTCAAAGTACTTATTTTGTGCCCAAAATATGCAATTTTGTATTCCCTTAAACCTCTAAATGTGAGCAGGCAATGCAAATTGACCACCTGCTGCAGTTTAAAGGCACTCATGAAATTATATACTAGAATATATAATTGGTGGCCTGTAATTAAAGAGGCTGCGACAAACAAGGTGCTTTAAAGATTTTACACTTTATTGGTTTGAAACAAGCATTTACTGGAAGCTGATTGATTTCTACACTTCAAAGTATCTTTGATCTCCCATTTTGACTAATTTGTTAATTGTCTTGGATGAAATTGGAATTTTTTTTCTATTAAATTTACATTTTTGGGGTGATTTTTTTTTTAAATGCACAAAAAATACATTATCAAAATGGCTTAGAGTAAAAATATCTAACAAAGTCATTCTCTCCTCACCCCACATAAGCCCCCCATACATGTTTGTTTGGTTTGTTTTGGTATTTTGTCACAAATATTGCAAATATCAGCTTTAATTGTTAGAGGGACATTTAAGCTTCAAGACGCTTGAAATCACCGGCTTCCGACCAAAATCACCTGTGTTTGAAAATATGAAATAAAATGGCCAAAAGGACAGATATACAAGCCAAACTTAATATATTGGTGCAATATGCATGGGAAGGTAATTATATGCAAGAAAAACTAATTTTAATGAGAACAAATTTCTCTTATACTGACTTTGGGTTAAAATAAAATATCGTCTGCAAGTGCAAAATATGGATGAGAAAGCAGATTTTTGGTCATTTCTGAGCAAAAGAGTAGAAAATAAGTGCATTAAATGCATCAATTCAGATTGTTTGATCTGGAATGGT
Source organism: Congeria kusceri (assembly GCA_027627225.1). Taxonomy (NCBI): domain Eukaryota; kingdom Metazoa; phylum Mollusca; class Bivalvia; order Myida; family Dreissenidae; genus Congeria; species Congeria kusceri. The sequence goes on from JAPFQT010000199.1 coordinate 192,230, forward strand.
TGTATTTCAAATAGTTCCTTACCCTATTATGGCCGAATGAGGGCTAAATTGCCTTCGGACATAAAATCAGAGACATACTTGGTTCACCGTGTAGCGTTAATGTGCTACATGAAGTCAGAATTGAACGCCAGGGACTCTGTGAGCCACTTATGCAACAATAGCTTGTGTGTTAAGCCTGAACATTTAAACATAGAGCCCCATTCCACCAACATGGAACGGCGGACATGTTTACAGTTCGGACAGTGCAGCGGGCATGGAACTGAGCCAGCCTGCATATTTGGTAAAAACATGAATACAACAAGCTTTATCACTTCCTTTTATTCATAGAAATACACTGAAAATACATAAATGCATGTTTTTTTTCATTTTATATCTATTTCTATTGGGTATTTTTGCCTTTTTCAGGTAGAGGAACGCCTGATGCTGACGCGAGGGCCACTTGTTAGAGGTCTCTTATGCCAAAACAGGTAATAATAACAATTTATTATCAGGTACACAATCAACTAAGCATATTTATGATGCTTAAGGTGTGGAAGACTGTCATAATCAGGTTTGTGGTCACTCATGCCCTTGCCGTAGTGTAATTCCTCATGCAGTTTGTATCGATAATTCCGCGTCCTGGCACGTAAAGCTCGTGCTTTGTTGGTAGCGGATGTGTGCTTTCGGTTAAGGTCGTTGCGGTCCTCATATGCTATCTGCTTAATAATCTTTGACCCCTGGGTAAGGTTAGCATTTAGTTCAGTGGTTTTTGCAATTACAGAGTCAGCATAGCCATTGTTTAATTTGTGAACCTGCCCGTGAATTCGACCTACACAGTTGCGTGAGAAAGTCACAGTTTTAGGATTGACAGCTTGGTACGACCTGTTTACTGCTTCACTTTTTTGGGTTGTGGTTAAAAGTTTGGTAGCGTCAAGAGCAGCTGGACCTAAAACCATTTCAATGCATTTTTTAAGGACTTGTTGGTCACTGTCAACCATTTTAACCTTGACATTGTCTGGCATGAAATTCTTAGCTTGCCTATTGGTACCAGCACAGACATAACTGTACTTTGCACAATGAGTACCGCAGTAACCACTGAAGCATAGAACAATGGTTGCGATTACATCAACCATGACCTTCTTTAGACCTTGATGTCACCCTGGTGTTAATTGTGGGCAGCTTTAAGCTCAGCCATACACCTAGCTTTGACCGAGAGAGCGAAACGACTCCTGATATTAGACTTGGAATGACCCTTGAGCATGCACTTTGAGAAAGGCGCTTTGTTGAGCTCGCGCTTCAGCGAGTTGCCTAGGTGCCTCAGACCCTTAAGATGACCCACATTGTGACCGTGAGAGTTACGAACACCTTGGAATGCCCTACTGTCCCCATCACAAGTGAAATTTGCTATTTTGATGTCCTTAGAGTTCTGGTCACCTAACAACCTATTCCATTTGCCTTCATCACCTATTGGTTCCCTCTCTGAAACATTTGCAGAACAATGCCCACTATGATTGGGGCACTGAACAGGTTTACCCTTATTCCTAAGCATTGATGCAGTCCTGCATAGTTTATTTGCTACTTGTACCCCTACAATTTGCTTGTTTCTGGTATTGTTTTCGCACATAGTGCTTATGGCAATAGTTCCGGCTTGAAAGGGTGTCGCGTCAGAGTTAAAAATTGGATTGTTGTAGCAAGTGTCCCATTCAACATTTACCTTAGAGGGATCTTTTTGACCAATTTTGGCATTTTCAGCAACTAAGTTTTCTCTAATCTGGTACATGCTTCTCTCATTTAGGGATTTAAGGGCAGTATTGACCTTATTTGCTTGTTTTTGCATAGCAAGTGGAGAGGGAGCAATGATATTGGTTGTGTTGAGAATTCTGCGGGAACCTGTGTTCCCAATAGAAGTACTTGCAACACCTATTTGGAAGCCTACATTGATCTGAGCTGCCTTTCTGCCCCTGGTACTTGATGGAACCTCATTGTAAAGCTTATAATGCTTGCCTACATATCTGCATCTTGTACATTTTAACCTTTCCTCCCAGCCTAAGCCCCACTTTATGGAAGCACTGCCGTCAATTACCAAGTCGCCCCTACATTTATCACTTCTTAACCTATGCTTTCTATTTTCAGAGGACATCATAGACTGGAGTAGGGCGGGGACATAGACCTTGTTCGTAAGTAAGTCGGGATGGACTTTTGATGGAGCAGGAACCCGTAACAGGTCTACATAGCGAATCTTGTTCGCTCTCGGACGCAAGGGCTTAGCTGGGGTTTGAGAGCCGTCTACATCCCGAAAAGTAAGAACCTTGTCATTGTAAGCTACCCGTGCTTCAAAGGATGACCTTCTAACCTTACATAGGTTGTGTTGGAATTTGACCTTCTTTCATAATTATGTTTTTTCCCCTTCACCGGACTAGTCCCACCTCGTTTAAAACCAACATTGAGCAACTTTTTCTTTTGCTTGGTTATGAACCCCATTTTGACCAGATTGCCACCTTAAAAAAAGTCAAAGTACTTATTTTGTGCCCAAAATATGCAATTTTGTATTCCCTTAAACCTCTAAATGTGAGCAGGCAATGCAAATTGACCACCTGCTGCAGTTTAAAGGCACTCATGAAATTATATACTAGAATATATAATTGGTGGCCTGTAATTAAAGAGGCTGCGACAAACAAGGTGCTTTAAAGATTTTACACTTTATTGGTTTGAAACAAGCATTTACTGGAAGCTGATTGATTTCTACACTTCAAAGTATCTTTGATCTCCCATTTTGACTAATTTGTTAATTGTCTTGGATGAAATTGGAATTTTTTTTCTATTAAATTTACATTTTTGGGGTGAATTTTTTTTTAAAAATGCACAAAAAATACATTATCAAAATGGCTTAGAGTAAAAATATCTAACAAAGTCATTCTCTCCTCACCCCACATAAGCCCCCCATACATGTTTGTTTGGTTTGTTTTGGTATTTTGTCACAAATATTGCAAATATCAGCTTTAATTGTTAGAGGGACATTTAAGCTTCAAGACGCTTGAAATCACCGGCTTCCGACCAAAATCACCTGTGTTTGAAAATATGAAATAAAATGGCCAAAAGGACAGATATACAAGCCAAACTTAATATATTGGTGCAATATGCATGGGAAGGTAATTATATGCAAGAAAAACTAATTTTAATGAAAACAAATTTCTCTTATACTGACTTTGGGTTAAAATAAAATATCGTCTGCAAGTGCAAAATATGGATGAGAAAGCAGATTTTTGGTCATTTCTGAGCAAAAGAGTAGAAAATAAGTGCATTAAATGCATCAATTCAGATTGTTTGATCTGGAATGGTTGTATTTCAAATAGTTCCTTACCCTATTATGGCCGAATGAGGGCTAAATTGCCTTCGGACATAAAATCAGAGACATACTTGGTTCACCGTGTAGCGTTAATGTGCTACATGAAGTCAGAATTGAACGCCAGGGACTCTGTGAGCCACTTATGCAACAATAGCTTGTGTGTTAAGCCTGAACATTTAAACATAGAGCCCCATTCCACCAACATGGAACGGCGGACATGTTTACAGTTCGGACAGTGCAGCGGGCATGGAACTGAGCCAGCCTGCATATTTGGTAAAAACATGAATACAACAAGCTTTATCACTTCCTTTTATTCATAGAAATACACTGAAAATACATAAATGCATGATTTTTTTTCATTTTATATCTATTTCTATTGGGTATTTTTGCCTTTTTCAGGTAGAGGAACGCCTGATGCTGACGCGAGGGCCACTTGTTAGAGGTCTCTTATGCCAAAACAGGTAATAATAACAATTTATTATCAGGTACACAATCAACTAAGCATATTTATGATGCTTAAGGTGTGGAAGACTGTCATAATCAGGTTTGGGGTCACTCATGCCCTTGCCGTAGTGTAATTCCTCATGCAGTTTGTATCGATAATTCCGCGTCCTGGCACGTAAAGCTCGTGCTTTGTTGGTAGCGGATGTGTGCTTTCGGTTAAGGTCGTTGCGGTCCTCATATGCTATCTGCTTAATAATCTTTGACCCCTTGGTAAGGTTAGCATTTAGTTCAGTGGTTTTTGCAATTACAGAGTCAGCATAGCCATTGTTTAATTTGTGAACCTGCCCGTGAATTCGACCTACACAGTTGCGTGAGAAAGTCACAGTTTTAGGATTGACAGCTTGGTACGACCTGTTTACTGCTTCACTTTTTTGGGTTGTGGTTAAAAGTTTGGTAGCGTCAAGAGCAGCTGGACCTAAAACCATTTCAATGCATATTTTAAGGACTTGTTGGTCACTGTCAACCATTTTAACCTTGACATTGTCTGGCATGAAATTCTTAGCTTGCCTATTTGTACCAGCACAGACATAACTGTACTTTGCACAATGAGTACCGCAGTAACCACTGAAGCATAGAACAATGGTTGCGATTACATCAACCATGACCTTCTTTAGACCTTGATGTCACCCTGGTGTTAATTGTGGGCAGCTTTAAGCTCAGCCATACACCTAGCTTTGACCGAGAGAGCGAAACGACTCCTGATATTAGACTTGGAATGACCCTTGAGCATGCACTTTGAGAAAGGCGCTTTGTTGAGCTCGCGCTTCAGCGAATTGCCTAGGTGCCTCAGATCCTTAAGATGACCCACATTGTGACCGTGAGAGTTACGAACACCTTGGAATGCCCTACTGTCCCCATCACAAGTGAAATTTGCTATTTTGATGTCCTTAGAGTTCTGGTCACCTAACAACCTATTCCATTTCCCTTCATCACCTATTGGTTCCCTCTCTGAAACATTTGCAGAACAATGCCCCCTATGATTGGGGAACTGAACAGGTTTACCCTTATTCCTAAGCATTGATGCAGTCCTGCATAGTTTATTTGCTACTTGTACCCCTACAATTTGCTTGTTTCTGGTATTGTTTTCGCACATAGTGCTTATGGCAATAGTTCCGGCTTGAAAGGGTGTCGCGTCAGAGTTAAAAATTGGATTGTTGTAGCAAGTGTCCCATTCAACATTTACCTTAGAGGGATCTTTTTGACCAATTTTGGCATTTTCAGCAACTAAGTTTTCTCTAATCTGGTACATGCTTCTCTCATTTAGGGATTTAAGGGCAGTATTGACCTTATTTGCTTGTTTTTGCATAGCAAGTGGAGAGGGAGCAATGATATTGGTTGTGTTGAGAATTCTGCGGGAACCTGTGTTCCCAATAGAAGTACTTGCAACACCTATTTGGAAGCCTACATTGATCTGAGCTGCCTTTCTGCCCCTGGTACTTGATGGAACCTCATTGTAAAGCTTATAATGCTTGCCTACATATCTGCATCTTGTACATTTTAACCTTTCCTCCCAGTCTAAGCCCCACTTTATGGAAGCACTGCCGTCAATTACCAAGTCGCCCCTACATTTATCACTTCTTAACCTATGCTTTCTATTTTCAGAGGACATCATAGACTGGAGTAGGGCGGGGACATAGACCTTGTTCGTAAGTAAGTCGGGATGGACTTTTGATGGAGCAGGAACCCGTAACAGGTCTACATAGCGAATCTTGTTCGCTCTCGGACGCAAGGGCTTAGCTGGGGTTTGAGAGCCGTCTACATCCCGAAAAGTAAGAACCTTGTCATTGTAAGCTACCCGTGCTTCAAAGGATGACCTTCTAACCTTACATAGGTTGTGTTGGAATTTGACCTTCTTTCATAATTATGTTTTTTCCCCTTCACCGGACTAGTCCCACCTCGTTTAAAACCAACATTGAGCAACTTTTTCTTTTGCTTGGTTATGAACCCCATTTTGACCAGATTGCCACCTTAAACAAAGTCAAAGTACTTATTTTGTGCCCAAAATATGCAATTTTGTATTCCCTTAAACCTCTAAATGTGAGCAGGCAAATCAAATTGACCACCTGCTGCAGTTTAAAGGCACTCATGACATTATATACTAGAATATATAATTGGTGGCCTGTAATTAAAGAGGCTGCGACAAACAAGGTGCTTTAAAGATTTTACACTTTATTGGTTTGAAACAAGCAATTACTGGAAGCTGATTGATTTCTACACTTCAAAGTATCTTTGATCTCCCATTTTGACTAATTTGTTAATTGTCTTGGATGAAATTGGAATTTTTTTTCTATTAAATTTACATTTTTGGGGTGATTTTTTTTTAAAAATACACAAAAAATACATTATCAAAATGGCTTAGAGTAAAAATATCTAACAAAGTCATTCTCTCCTCACCCCACATAAGCCCCCCATACATGTTTGTTTGGTTTGTTTGGGTATTTTGTCACAAATATTGCAAATATCAGCTTTAATTGTTAGAGGGACATTTAAGCTTCAAGACGCTTGAAATCACCGGCTTCCGACCAAAATCACCTGTGTTTGAAAATATGAAATAAAATGGCCAAATGGACAGATATACAAGCCAAACTTAATATATTGGTGCAATATGCATGGGAAGATAATTATATGCAAGAAAAACTAATTTTAATGAGAACAAATTTCTCTTATTTACATAAACCGGATACGAATATTTAACATTTCAATGGTCCAAAATTTGCTTACATGCCATGTTAACTGCTGAATATGGACTTATGTTTGGAGCTTATTAATATTGACAATTTAATAATGTTATAAAATACCAATGTAAATACAAGTATGTCACTAGAACGACACACACACAAGGCACCTCCATGTGTGTTATAAAATTCGGATACATCGGTATCCGGATATAAAATGTGTACAAGCTAGTGTATCAGGAATATTATAGAAGGAGTGCATTACCGTTTTGTCGTTAAAAAATTCGAACCAGCACAATTTGGTACATATGTCTGGGATGTTTCCACAATACGTATTAACTAATTAAATTTTTTAAATTAAAATAGGTACTTTTACAGGTTTAATGTTCTCTTTGCATGTACGTTAGTTTCACGGATGACTTGAAATATGCTTGACGATATTGTTTTATAGTTCATATAATATTCTTTTTAATGTGCCTTATGTCCACAGATAAAATGTTTCCAAAGAGGACCCTCTTGAGACAAAGCATCAGTGATCAAAATGTACCGATTCTTTCAACATGGAAACGAGGCCCTGGATGTAACATTACATGCACGCATACAAAAGCCAACCAAGCGAAGAAATAGCCTGTCATCCATTTGTAATCAGGTATAATGTTGCAATTATTCTGACAAGGGAAGTTGATTATCTCCAATTGATCATACTGACCAATGGTCACAGTTGACTGATTTTAAAACCAGTTTAGTCAAGTGATAGTTTCCCACTCTGTATAAATCCTTCATTCACTGTGTTCTGGGCAGTCAAGATGTGGACAGATATTTTTATTTCAACAGTTTGTATTACTTCTGAAAGTTTAGTAATATTTGTATTGTTAATATTTTGTATTATTTATGTATTATAATTGATTTTCAAGTGAGTACTGCTTTGTCTATAATTATTTTGCATTGAACTTTGTTCTTACTGGAACCTGTAGACAAGATGGATTTCTTATGTTATCTTCGGTATGGAAAGACTATTAATCATCAATTTATGTTTGTTGTGCACCATGATCTAATGTTGCAGTTCTAACGTTCACGAGTCCGAACGTACAGAGGCAGGGAGGCAGAGGGAGCCAGAACTGCAGACTATGTAAAGTCCAAACCACATTTGGTACGTTTATATTTGTTGTAATGTGTATGCGTGAGAGAGGAAAAGTGTAACCTTTCTATGTCTTATAGCTGCTGTGATGTTTTAGTGTGTTGTACAGAGTTATTTAAATTGGCCACTAGAAGATTTCTCTAATTATTATATATGCAAAAATGATTAGCGCTTTTATGTATTTTAATGTGATTACAACATGATTTTCTATATGTCTGTTGTGTATGGCTTGATCCTTAGTGATTATTAGTGATCCTAAGGCTCGACCGTTGAGTCATCATATCTTATTATATTGGGATACTATCGGATTTGGATCTAGACTTGAGACTGTGAATTATTGTAATGTGTATGATTGCATTATTATAAATATAAAGAATATTAAGAAGTGAACTAATGCTGTGCGTTTGCAACTGATGAAAATAAATTTGTACATCAACTGAACCCAATGTTAGAGAACAGTATATTACACACAAAACGTACTGATGACATTGAGGTATGTTGCAACTGGCCCTATTCAGCTGAATGATTGCGTTGCTCGTGCCATATCACAGCCTACTGCATCTAGTGCAATTGCAGAGGCTTAGTACTCAGTTTAGTTCGCATGATAAAGTTGCTCTTAACATCCAGGGTATACTGTATGAACAAGAATTTACTAAAAACGCTCATGCGTTTTATGGAAAGGCTCAGCTCAACGAGTTTGGATGGTATTGATGGAACCAAAATTAGAATCAAAGCTCCTGCAGGGAAATAGGGTGGTTTGGTTAATCGCAAGGGGTACCATATCTTCAATGACAAGGTTGCATTTGATGATAATACTGCAACAACGTGTGTTAAAGGCTGTAAGTCGTCAAAGTACTGTAATAAATGAAATGTGTTTATAACTCTTGGTTTATATAGTGCAACACGACTAAATATAGATGTTTATATGTTATCAATAAATCATTGCAATATCATGTTCTAGCTCTCATATATCGTCCGTTAAGAGCCAGTATGTGCTATCAGTCTTCTTTGCACCTATGCTGATAGCACCTTCTGGCTTTCAATGGACGATATATAAATTAATACGAATCAAAACATATAAATATATTAGATTGTGTTTATTACTTTTTTAAATGCTATGTCATGTTGAAAACTTCTTAATTCTTCTTTAAAATAGTTTAAAGGAATACCAGATATGCAAACACATAATTTTGCTTTAAAAAATTGTTTAATATATAAGCTATTCTTTGCCATTACCGTTAAAGGAACTAGATGAAGTCAGCAACGATGCAGCCAATACACGAAATGGACAATAGCATATCGTAGGTGACAGTGGCTATCCGTGTAAAAGATGGATTTTGATGCCATCCTGAGATCCCCAACATGGAGCACAATATGTTTTTATCATGTGTATATTGGTAACAATAAAACAAAACAAGAATTGTAACACGTACATACAACACTTTGTAAAACAACATCCTTTAATTTTCTTTTAATTACTACATTTTTTTATATGAATGATCTGTTTTGTGGTATTCAATAGCTTTGAACACCCACATATTATCAGTATTTTGTAAGTAATGAATACAAAAAAGAATGAAAACTGAATATGTTTAAACCAATAAGGAAACAAACTGCTAAACTAACAAACGGAATCTTTTCAAAATTATATTTTATATTTCAGATAGTTTATATTTTATTGTTTCCAAACATAATGTCATTTTTTTTTAAATAATGATACATGTATCAACATGTTGTATTGTCAGTTGATTAATTTGAGCAGGTATTTCGTTTTAATATGTTTGACAATTATTTCAATATTAACAAATCGTTTTAAATAATATCAAGTGTATGCATGAATACTTCGATATATCATGCTCTAACAACACACAATATTTTGAAGGTCACATAGGCAAACAAGAGCCAAAGTTTAACGAGGTCAGTTAAAAGGAATCTTTGGTATCCTTTACAACGGAATACGGTTGAAACCACACAATGCATGTTTGTTAAATTGTGTAAACAGGTTTTGAAATGGTTCTTCTATGCACTTAAGAACATATATTTATTGGCAGATGAAGAAAAAATGTATAATGATTAGCATAAAGCATACACTCTATACAAACATAATAAACACATTTATATATAAATGTGTGTTTTTTTTCAACAATATATATCGCAATTAATTTGATCAATAAATCTGATAATGGGATATACATAATATTTGTGCATAGAAAGAGAATGAATATAAACACTGATTTCTAATAAAACATCATATGCTAAATTTAAATCATTAGACCAACTTAGTCTTATAATGGATTAAAACTCTATATATTGTTTTATTTACATGTAAATTCATGTAAAGGAAACATAAGATACTTTATTTCAGAGTTTTTGTTCCATGCGAAGTTCGGCATGACATATGCAAATTTCATTGAATTCCACTGCTAGCCACTATAAAAAGCAGACGAGCTTATCAACTCGAATGAACATTATCACACAATTTCATTAAAGATGCACCTCAAATAGGTCTAAGATACAGAGATCTTCTGATCACTAATACATACTTCTGACTGTTAATAAAGATTCTAAATTTAACTTCCAAACACTTGTGTATTAATTCAGACAATTACCTAATTACTATAGCGTGTTTATAGCATCTATGCTCCTATTTCATTTTCCTGTTTTATTTAAGCATGAGGTACACCTGATTTTCTTTTATATTTCTCTGTCAATGTTTTTCTGATTGTTATTAGATTTTCACATTTTAATACTTTAAGCAAATTTAAAGTGATGTATGAAACCAAACACTGGAGCAGTAAAGATGGTTAGAGATTTTTGCATTTTGTGTAATAAGGTTATAAACGTAATGAATTGCGTTTGCTAATTAATGTAAGCTTTTTGATCAGCAACACCATTTTACAATTGTTATTCCTCCCCCAATTGCTTTATGTACCACTGTATTTGCAGTAAGCTGTTTAGTCTTAACTGTGTTACCATGTTGTGGAATTCATATGTACAGCGGACAGTCTGGATTGTTACATTACTGAAAAAAAAGGCAGGCAAAATACATACATGTACTCGTAAGGAGATCTATAATATAGTGCATTACTAGTTTGTTACATTAACATAAAACTAATATACTTGGTAATAACGGTACATATATTCCACCGTTATTACCATGTATATTCGTTTTATGTTATTTTACAGTATTTTTCAAAAATGTAACAATCCAGACTGTAGTTCATTGAATTGTTTTTCCTATTGATTAGGCCTACATCTACAATGCAATTCCTCATTTTAATATTTGTTAACATGTATACATGTCAAATATAAACTACACAATCTGTTCTTGGCTTATCTTGGATTAAGACGGCATGGGTAAAAATATGTGTTGTACCATTTTAGGACAATGCTAGCGTTTGTCTTGGATATTCTGCTTAGCTTTATAACTTTGCTCGAACACTTCACATAACTGCTTCTTTAAATTTCCTATTACTGCTTAAATGTAATTGTAAAAAAAGATGTAAAAAATCAACGCACATATTAGAATCCGTCCCCACAAAAAAACTTCCGTTTTCCTTTTTGAAATTTTCTCTTCTACGCACTAATTTATGTTTTTCATATGATACTAATGGACATGACAGTTTTAAACATCACTTTATGAGGCTTATATAATGCTGTACATTTTACAAACTACTGGCTAAGCTGTGTTGCAAATTCGTTTGATGGGACAACTTTTCAACGTCTCGATGGTCCCCCATTATTTTCGCCTATAACAAATAATCGTTTGCACTAAAAGGTGCCGATAGTGTTCGTTTTGGCCCCATTTACACCAGATATTGTTTTCGAAACACGTGCGCAACCTTCCCGAACATTTCCGGAGTAATTAAGATTTAACATACGTTAACTGATATGTAAACATTTACATAATTTCGATTTGTTTTAGTTATTTTAAGAATAAAATATACAAGGATAAGATTGTAGTGTTTTAAAACTTAATATTCTTCGCAAATACCGATCCTTGTACATGTTTCTTTAATTTTATTAAAACATATAAAATACGATTGTTGTTAGGACTTAGAGTATTTTTTACAATTTTGTTTAAAAAATTAAATAGAAATCATTTGTAGCATTGTCAATACAGTAATATGAATAATAAATTATCCTCAACATAATGTCATTGAAATATAAATTGTCGACCTTATACCAGTAGCCAATGTATATTAAAAATTACCATCAAGGTAAAGCATATATACATGTCATGTACACTGTTAAAATATTCAAACCATGCAAAGACAGTAATCGCAAGCCAAACAGTGTAAAACCATACGTATAAGACCATTAACAAACCGCATCACATGTACTGGTACACATTTGTAGACTTGACTTAAAATTTCTGCTCTCACTCAGTTTGTACTGGAACGTAGGTTTGTGCAAGAATTAAAAGATTCCCTCATGCAAGTTGTTGAAGAGACAAGAGCGTAAACTCATTGTATAAATGTTAATAATATGGTTACATTCAAATATAAACAAAGCGAAACTCTAGCTGCGACAGCACGAGATAACTCTTATTAGCAGCCCGAGGTTTTTTAATTATGGCAAGTGACAAATTGCCAAAAACAATAAACAGGTTATCCCAAAAGCACATGACAAACACAAAAAACACACATCAATAAATCTGTGGTCACCGCCTTGGATCGGTCAATGCTTTGCATTGAGGGTTTAAACCGGTTTATTGGCGCACTAGCCTCACACTTGGCCCAGAATTAATCACAAAACATTTAAGTGTAAATAAATATTAACCTCATAGCATCGCAATTCAAATTCAACAGCAATAAGAGAGAATATTAATCAATTTAATTACCATTGCGCAATGGCTAGATGCAAACCAGAGCAGCGGAATTGCAACTTTTTGAGGCACGATTAAATGAAACAAAAAACAAGTATCAACTACATCTCGTCTTTTTTTTATAAAAAGCTTTAAAGACATAACATCATATAGTTCAGTTTGCAGATCATCGTCATGCAATTACAGAAAGAAGCCGTATTGTTGAGTGTAAAAAGCCAGATTACATAGCCTTGTTGTATATGTTCATTTTAAACTCAATTAAACTTAATATATTATTCTACATCTTCCTGCTAACCCACATAATTACACTATTTGTAAAAGTCCTGGGTCCTGTAACATAATGTTTTCAAATCATCGTTGTTGTTGTTTTCTAATCTGCAATTTAGGTAAAAATGACGACCTGACGATGTAGGTACACTAATTTAAAATATACATTTATCAAAGTTTGAAATGTTAGACCACAAAATATCCTTTATATATTCAAACAAGTTGCATTTTATAATAATTAACATATACAGCTTTTTAAACTAATGGTTAACTATCAGTCGTTGCTATGTTCTGTCCAACAAAAAAGCGAAATGTAGAATATCTGTCTACGAGCACAGTTTATTGATATATTCCGGTACGAATTGTATCAGCCACTGTATTTCTTATTTCTTCTTTTTTGCAAATAAAATAAAAAGGTAGGTCTTGCGTTGCTGCACCATTTATAAAATAAATGTAATTATGTTGCGCGTTAAACTTAACAGGCATAATTTTACAAGTCGATAGTCATCTAACAGTGAATAAGCTACGGTCTATAAACTGGGATGCCATTAGCTATTATATTTGGTATTAATTGTTATAACTGGATATCTGCCAGATTACATTTGGATGCGCGTGTTAAGAAAAGAAAACTGAAAATAACAAAAACATTTTCCAAATGATGTTAGTTGCTCAAAAATACCATCAACGTAACATTATCTTCACAACAACCAACATAATGTAGATGTAATACTTGAATATATATTTATGAATAACATTTGTCCCATGCACTTGCATATTTAAAACTTAGTACTTTGCATCTGTTGATTTATGAACTTTTGATAGCAATACTAGTGGGTGACAACCCGTCGATATCAATATGATAATACGAAATGCAAATTAATTCTAGCACATATGTGATTTTTTTCTTTTAATTTATCTTCTTTTTTTTTTCAATGTTTGCTTACATCTGCGCTCCATCAGTATACTGCAATGGTTAATATATCAGAATTCCATATATCAAATTATTGTTATCCAGATCCTGACACTTTTACTCAAACTGCATTTAGTTATGGTTATAAATGTATTCACAAATACTTTTTCCAATAACAAGACTGTAAACTGTTTAAAGTATTCGACAATTTCAAATTAACATATGCATGTTCTTTCACCAATCCAGACTCACTTCCGAAACGTTAATGTAGAGTTTATTGTTCATCGAGTGGGCTTCTTATGAGTTGCCTTGTGACAGAACCGAATATTCATGAAACAAAGTTTCAGCGAGGGTTTCGTACTGATTGCCGGGATTCTGAAAACAATGAAGAACCATAATTTGAATTGCTTTAAAATTATTTACCATTCCGTTGTAACTGCCCGTTGGCAGATGGGTGAAACACGTGTTTAAATTCTCGTAATTATTACATATAATATCATATTTACGACATAATAGCTCATTACTTCGTTACACGTAATTACGAGTATCCTCCGTTATACTTAGAACCTATTATCACGTAAGGATGACTTTTCGATTTATAACATGTCGTAATTAGGGCCGTCGTTGAAATGTGTCTATGTCGTAAGTATGGCTAAATCATTCGTAATTACGTCTTAGTCACTCGTTATTCCGATCCATACTAAATGTTGATGTTATACAATTTAACAATGAAATAACATGACTACAATATAAGGAGGGTTTTCAATCATAACTACGCTTAAAGGTTAATTATGCTTAATGATGATCATTATCATACCGTTTCTGCAGGATTCATATTCAGAGTTCGCATTAGCAGCTTGGATGCTCGCTCTGTAACAAACTGTAATATTATTTAAAGAGTTGTGTTACAAAACTTCATGGAATACGTTATATAGTTCAACAAATTAGTATAAACTATATTTATAAGATGTGTCCACAAATGTAAATACAACACGACCGATACATACTGTGTTCTAAATAAGCCATCGTAACGAGTTGCAGACCCAGGATTACTTGAAACATATCTTCCAATAATATAAATAGAAACCCAAAACAATAAAAACTAGTATTACTAAACATAATACAAGTCCTGTAGTTTTATCATATTTCACATTACGACAAAAATCCATGTACACGTACGTTTCAATTTGCGTCTACATTTCCACAGTACACCCAAGATGACTGCCACAACAGTGCCGCCTACAGCTCCTCCTACAGCAGACCCGACAGGTCTATTGAAACTGCTATCTATTGAATTATATAAATGTTATAGACGAATTAATGTGTTGCAGTTTGTAATATTTTTCCGTTATTATTGTCGTTGTTTGGGACAATATTCGTCCATTGAGTTTATATAAATTTTCAAACAATTTAAAATTAAGACATTCTTATCACATTTAATTAAATGTCATTTAAGTCTTTTAACAGTATTTTAAACACGGACATTTTCATGGTGTGAAGTCAAACCCATAAAAACATGTTAAAATGAGAAAAATAAAAGTCAATAAAGTGAGGGAACATTGCATACCATATGTCGCTTGTGTTATCACAGAAATCAAGGTGGTTTCATCTGATTTTCCAATTGAATTTTCTGCATACATGTTGACCTCATAAGTGGTCCCAGCAACTAATACATCAATGGTATTTCGACTGACTGTTGCAGAGACGTTTACGTACTGCCAAGTTTCATCGGCTGTTTTTTTGTAACAAATCACGAACCATTGGTCTTCACCTCCATCGAAACCCGGTTTCCATTCAACGGTTACAGAACTTTCAGTTATTAAGACTTCCACAACTTGAAATTGTTGTGGCATATCTGGCTGCTCTGTACATAACAAACAAAGTATCTCAATAATGTCTTATCCATATTCCTTTGGGGAATATATATTTATTTCTTCCTAAAGTGATATTATTTTTCTTACATTCCTCAGGTTACCATCAATGACAATTTCTATTTGTGCCAACCATTTGGTATTGCTATGATTAAAATTAACTGGGCTAGATAAGGTGATAAATAAAAACTATTGTTAAGATACATTCAGTTAGTCATGAATTCATTCATCTCTTATTTTTAAAGTGAAAAAATGAAATATTAAATTTATAAACATATTATTTGCTCGAATGATTAATTCCTGTTCTGTAGAGCCTAGGTCATTGTAAACACGGACCAAATAGTTTGTAAAATCTTCACTTTGAAGTTGATATACTGACAGGTTTGTCCGCAGTCTGTCTTCGAAAATTTGTATTTGAAGTTCACTAGTAGTTTTTAGTGTTACCAAGTCGCCATTTTATTTTATTGTCTTCCTCCAAACATTTGCCGTTGTATCACTTGGAGAAGGATGCGACAAAATAGTGAACACAAGGACAACGGAATCATTTGATCTTCTGAAGACAGTGGTAATCGGTGGAAAAAATTGAAAAGGTCCCGGTGC
This sequence comes from Congeria kusceri, assembly GCA_027627225.1. Taxonomy (NCBI): domain Eukaryota; kingdom Metazoa; phylum Mollusca; class Bivalvia; order Myida; family Dreissenidae; genus Congeria; species Congeria kusceri. The sequence continues at coordinate 208,348 of JAPFQT010000199.1, forward strand.
ACCTTTAGTTACATATAAGAATAATACAAAATAAATATTCAGATCGAGCTTTAAAACTGTCTGTAAGTCTGAAACAGGGAGAAAGAATGATCAATACATGTTTAAATCACTATCACTTACACAGAATCATGATACCTATTTCTCTTACTTGTTCAACTGCATTATGGATGTTCTTTCCTTTACATTGGTATGCACCCATATCGAATTCACATCGTGCATTTACAACACTGGTTGATATTGTGTTATTGATCTCTTCGTGCAGTAGACCTTCACCACCTCGAGTAATATTTACAAAGTGCCAGTTTAGCTATGGGATCACTGTCAGCTTCACAGAATAAGGTCACAGTCTGACTTTAGTTGATGGTAATACTAGATGTAAAGTTAAACCCGCAGAAATAAAATCTATGTATGTTGGCTGGATCTACAACATAAATTGCAGGTTGATGCACAATGTGATATCATTGTTAACGATAATTTTAACACACGCTGACGTTTGTTGTTTCTTCGTTTCCTATAATGATATTTCTTGTTTTTAAAGTTAATCCAGTGGGTACAATAACACTCGCTTACACTGCACAGTAATGTAAAACTTTGTTTCGTCCTATGCCTCCACAACACTACATCCTGTGGGTTCCATTGTGTTGTTGACTCTGCATGTATATGTTCCTTCATCAGTGATCTGTATGTTCGTCTACGAAAGATTACGCGCCGATCCAATCGTGGTTGTATTAACGTGAAACCATGTAAATCTCGTCTCTGTTGGATTTCCGGGTGTGTAAGGGCACTTGACAGTAATATTTTGTTCAGTAAAACTGTAGAGTTGCCTATTGACTGCGCAACCGCTGGTGCTGAAAAGCCGAGTGTATATGAGATCAAAATAGTTTAAGCCAAAACATTAACCTTTCGGTGCATGTTTATTGTAAAATTATAAATTGGAAAGTGTATACATATACACAAAGCTAAACTTCAATAGTTTAACATGAAAAACCTGTCCTAAAACATCTAGCTGGAAACTGGATGTATGTGTTCCCTTGATGTGTCCATCAAATGTTGTATTCATTTCATAATAAGCTATGCACGTGTTCTCGCCACTGTGATGTCTGCTAACAATGCTGATGAAGACACCATCGCCAATTTCAAAGGTATTAGGTGTCCACGCATATGATGAACCCGGTTTACTATTCGCTGTACACGTACCACTAAATGAATATCCTTGGATCACTTTCAAGTGGTTTGTTTGGACATCCTTCTCACATGTTTTAAAATTAAACGATGGGGTTTCTGGAGCAACTGCATAAAATATTATCATAAATACAGAACGCTAAATAGTAAATACATATAATGACACAAGACTTACAAGCATTACTGGCCTTGATCATACAGCTTATACACAAACAAACACAATATTCGACATAATATATGTTTGTCGAATCTTCCAATTAGAAAACAACATGTTTTAGCATGTATTAATTAAAATGTTTCAAAACGCATTGATATAATGCAATTAACACATTATTCCGTATGAATATCATGTATACAAACGAAATAACTAAAGAGCAAAGGACTGATTTGCATTTCGTACAATCACGGTAACTATTATTGATTTCATGATGAAAATCAAGCAAGTAATAAACACTACCACTTTACTATGTTCACTACTCACAACTCACCACCTTAGGATTACAAGAGCCTATGCAACTTATGTTCAAGAAGCGGATTGGCCCTTGAAATACCAAAGGTGGCGAACTGCAAAATAAAACTCACACAGTACATTTGCTGTAACCTTCATAGAGCTAGATACAAGTGCTTGCAATACACTGGATGCTGATGTCGCCCATTACTATTGTATTCCAGTAAGGACCTATTGCAGACATAGCACCAGTGGATGTCCATACATAAAGCGCAGCCTGATTCGATATAGCATGACATCTTAAACTGACAGTTCTACCTCTTACAACATTTATGGTTGAACTGGTAATTTGTTGATCAGCAATCCATCGATGTTAGAGAGAAAGTTCTGTTACAGAATCTGCAACACTTGTTGCAGAATCTGTAATTAATGTCAATTTCTGGTTGATTAGTGCTTGCTATACAATGTTAACCAGAACAATGTTAAGGTCATGTTGCATTACATGATATAAGAGTAACCGTACTTAAAGCATTCTTTATGAACCAATGATACAATTATTAATTTAATGAAAATCATTTATTTTTGTCATATTGATATTGACCACTATGCATTAGTTTCTATTTTCAATAAAGATAGTTACATACTATTTCTTATGTAAAAGATGCAGTTGCATTTCCAGTAATGATCTGTTGTGCGAGCGTTTCGTTCATTTCATTTATCACTTCCAGCGTGTAGTTATTTATTACCGAACTACTGTACATTTAGTATAATCAAGCGTTGTCCGTTCTGTTTCTCTCCTCCTGGCAGTGTCCACGTATAGCGTGTGGGGGTAGGGTTACTCCTGCTGGTACACGTCAAGGTAAATGATTTATTTTTAACAGTCCGGATGTTCGGTGTGGATGGGAGATCTACAATAAAACTAGATGTCATTATATCTTTCGTTAAACGTTCAACAACTTGTATAATTTATAATGTTAAATCAGATTGTGATACAGTAGATAATGTTAATATTGTGCACGTTTCTGTGTTGATGTTTGTGGAATACAAAGAAACAATAGAAAGAGAAACAATTCTCTGTAAATGCAGCAACGAGAGATATACAAGACTGGTCTTACATAACACGTACTTCCTGCTTGAAATGTTGCAAGATTTGCGCATGAAAAGCAGAAATATTGCACATACTGTAATCCTCACAAGAATGACATTTTCAGTTGGCTTGTCAGTTGAAAACAGTTATCCGTCAAATACGTATCATTTGTATTCCTCATTGCTATTTCTAACGGAATCAATAATTACTTAAATTGAGGGCTTTGGCACTGTACCTGCAGAATTTTTTTTTCTTTATACTTACATTGGAACTATTGTAACATACATTATGCGCTGGTCCTCTGTATGACACAATGTATCAAACAATACAGAAGGAATCTCGATACACACATTTATTATTTGGAACACCGGTGTGTCCTTAAACAGATATAAATCAAAATGCATGCGTAACATCTGTAGTAGAACTGGGCCCGTATTCATAAATCGCCCAAGTTTTAAAGAAAACAATTCCTTAGATATCAATGAATTTTCCTCATGTAAGGATTTCCTTAACTTTCTTATTCATAAAGCTCCTTAGGATTTTCCTAAGGTAAGATTTCACCTTAAATTTTCGTCTTAACAAGAATTCGTATTGTTTACATTGCCGGTTTGTACGCGGTCTATAATTCGAAAAATAACGTAGGACAGTGATTGCAAAATGACGGAACAGAATTTAGCGGATAACGGTGTTACGAAATAAAACGGCTTTACTGCATATAAAGGATAAGTAATGAATTTCAAAATGGAATATATGCGAGTTTCATGGTTCCGGCCTGTGTCGAACAGTTGTCACACAATATCTGTCTCGATAGTATAAAAATATTTATTTTGGACTATTTCTGGAACAGAATAGCGATCTATAACGGAGATTTCGGTAAATCTACATATGGAAGTTGCGACTCTCTTACACTCGCGCGTGTAACGACATCCCCCATATTATTACATTTAAAGGTCTTATTCATGATATACAGAAGTGCCAAATTTAAATAATTCAATGGCAATGCGTGAACAAGTACAACAATATTCATGTTGGACTGTTTCTGGAACAGAATAGCGACTTATAAATGGGATTTCGGTAATTCTACATATGGAAGTCGCGCTTCTCACACGCCAGCGCGGGTACGGAAATCCCTCATGTTACTACATTTCAAGGTATTAATAATAATATGTAGAAGTGTTTAAATGTTTTTATTCGACTTCAATATGAAAACATGAAACAAACTATTAAAATTAGATCTTTCATGAAACAAAACAACGATTCGTAGCGTGGATTTTTGTCCGTTTTTCGTCTCTCACACGCTCGCGTGGGTATTAAAATCCCGTGTTTGCATAATCTTATTCATCATATATAAAAGTTATTACAGTATTATTGCATGGTTTATGGTTTAAAAGCATTAACATGTTCATTTATTACTGTTTATGAAACAAATTAGTGAATTTTATAGGGGATTTCGGTAATTGTAAACACGTAAGTTGCACCTGTTACATGCTCGCGTCAGTGCAGAAATCCCGCGTGTTGCAACAGTTAAAGGTCTTATTGGCCAGCTATTAATGTAAAAACTGTATTGTTCAATGGTAACGTGTAAACGTGCAAACACATATTCATTTTAGTCTGTTTTTTTAAACAAAGCAGCATATTTTAACCGGGATGTCGGTATATCTACATATGGAAGTTACGCTCTGATACGCTCGCGCGTGTACCGAATTCCCGTTATGTCACAACAGTTAGGGGTCTAATTCATCATATATGGTAGTGTTAACATTGTATTTGTTAAATGGTCATGGTTAACGTGCGCAAACATGTTTATTTTAGAATGTTCCTGAAATGGATTAGCAAATAATAATGCGGATTTTGGAAAGTTGCGACTATCAGACGCTTTGGGGTGACCTGAAATCCCGTATGTGGCAACAAACACGACACACACTTTACATGTCTTATTCATCTTATATAGGTATAAGGGTAAATAACAATGGTTATATGTAAACATACACAACCATACCAATTTTAGTATGTTCCTGAAACAGAACAGCGAATTATGTAGAGGATTTCGGGAAGTTCTGCACATGAATGTAGCTCTCGCATTTACCGAATCACGTATGTTGCAACTTGTAAGGTCTTAATAATAATACATAAAAATTCTTAACAAGTAATAAGCCATGATAACGGGTGAACAAACACAAACGCCCTAATTTTAGTTTATTATTGAAACAGCAAAACACTAATAAAACAAAGAAACTGGACATTTTTTTAATGCGTATTTTATTATGTTGTTTCATTTAAATATGGATGAATTGGGCATCAAAATTTAAGATACACATTGAACCAATCAATAATTTCAATGACCTTACAGATTGACCAACCATTTTTTACGTTAACGTCATCCAAACGAAACATTAGTGATTTAAAAGTTGCAAAGACGACCGCGATACTGGTGTGTGTTGTTTTCAAAGAATAAACACCACTGTTTACTTGTTAACGATCGATCAATATTAGGGTCATTATAAATATTGATTATTTCAATTTATAAACTAAATTTTGATACCAAATTAATCTATATTAATATCAAACAACATATAAACAACAAGGCTTTGATAGTATTGCAAGTAATACAGGAGTCCCCTGCCGGTCAAAACCCCTACTAATTAAACATTGTGCAATACCGTCAACTCGTCCTTTATCTGTAGATGTACAAAGTTTCATATTCATTCCCATTTGTCATTGCAATATTAAGTTGTTGATTTTGGGCAATCATATAGATAATTATGTATGCCAAGTTTCATGATCATATCTTATGTTCTTTTCGAATTATTACAGTATTGAGTTTATTTCTATTTCCAGTAATAGTCACGTGACCTTTGACCTCTGGTGAAAACTAAAGGGTCGTGTACAATCTTCACCTTGCTCTTTCATCAAAGTGTGTCCAGTACTTTCAAAATTATCACATGATCCAGGTTTTGGGGACGGACGGACAGACAGACACACGGACAAACAGACAGAACCACACTCAGACAGATGGCGAACCAATAGTTCAATCTCTGTACCAAGTTTCATGGTCATATCTTATGTCCATTTTGAATTATTATAGTATTTAGTTTATTTCTATTTTTTAGTAACAGTCACGTGACCTTTGACCTCTGGTGAAAAAAATGTCGTGCATAATCATCACATTGCCACATTGCCGTTTATATGCATACCCAGTTTCATCGAAATAATTTTAGTACTTTTTGAGTCATGGCAGGAACCAGGTTTTGGGGACGGACAGACAGACGGACGGACAAACATACGGACGTACAGATAGAGAGACACACAGTCAGATGGCAAACCTAAAGTTCAATCTTTGTACCAAGTTTCATGCTCATATCTTATGTACTTTCAAATTATAACTGTATTTCGTTTATTTTTATTTTAAGTAACAGTCACGTGACCTTTGACTTCTGCTGAAACTTAAAAGGTCCTGCATAATCCTCACATTTATGTTTATATGTATACCAAGTTTCATCGAAATATCTTCAGTACTTTTTGCGTCATCGTAGGATCCAGTTTGTTTAAGTTTATTTCTAGTTTTAGTAACAGTCACGTGGTCTTTGACCTTTGGTAAAAAAATAAAAGGTCGTGCATAATACTCACAATGCCATGTATATGTATACCAAGTTTCATCGACGTATCTTCAGTCCTTTGTGAGTCATCGCAGGATCCAGTTTGGTTTAGTTTATTTCTATTTTTAGTAACAGTCACGTGACCTTTGTCGTTTATATGTATAGCAAGTTTCATCGAAATATTTTCAGTCCTTTTTTAGTTATCGCAGGAACAATATTTTGCGGACGGACGGAATGACGGACGGACGGAGGGCGGGCAAATCTATGGTCCCCTCCTGTGAAACACCGGTAGGGGACTAATAAGCATTGAAAACATGTCCAGTTTCTTTGTTCTATTAGTATAGCTGCAATTTGACATTGTTTTTGAAGTAGTTCTTACTTTGCTGATAAATATTTCTGTAGCATACTGAATTGTATTTTTAGTAAATAAAGGTATTTAGATTTCAAAGAGCAATAGCTGAACTTTAATTGCCTTCGCCTTTTCAAAAAAACCACATGTTCGTTCTACTATATAATATTGTATTCAAAAATGTTAAGTGTTCTAAATAAATGTCAAATAAATTGTATATGATTGTTATTTAATGGCAATTAATATAATGACAACTAATATGTATTTTTTTCATAGACATACTACCAAAATCGATTTAAACATAGATCTATTAATAAACCATTATCGATAGATCTTTGTTCCAATGTACACATTATTTATGACTATATCGCATGCCTGTAGATGCATTTGATTTGCTCGATATTTATGACCTTAGGCAATACACGTGTCAGTAGTTGCCATGCAACGCCATGTGGTGTCTCCGATAATACCGTCTGAGATAAGAAATTGAGTGCAAGTTGTCATAAATGGGGTGATTAATCCCCTGTCTTAATTTGTGATAAAGCTGTCTGGTCAGATGAAATGAATATATGTATACCTCGACAAAAGTTCATAAAATTATGCTTATTACTAATAACACAAGCGTACCATAAACACTCATTAAAAAATAGTAAAATACCATATCACATAATGTTGGAGTAATTTTCATAAAATGATGTTAATCACTGATAGCAAGAGCGTACCATAAACACTCATTAAATTCACTGACTGTTGGTGTCATTTATGGATAATAAAAATGTATGATGTAATAGGCCTTTTCCAAAACTAGGTGATCTCCATTGGAAATTAAATCCCGTTATAATTGCGAATTCACATCCGCAAATTTGAAACCCGACATCCGGCGAATTTTTTCCTAGCTTGACATATACAGTATTATAGATCTAAGACCAAGCGGCTTTCAAAACTCGGAATGGAAATGTTTAAAACCATATGTTTTTAGATTATATATTATACAAAATTCATAGATAATATATGTTACAAAAATGAATTATTAGAAATAAACGCAGTATTGTTTTAAACTCATCACTAGGATCACATGTCCGTATAAAAGGTATCGGGAAAAAATGTAATCTCATTGCCTCGTCTCGTGTTCCATACATAAATACCACGAGTGAACACATGTTCTCTCAATGGAGACTTAGTTATCTGTCTAAAGATAGGGTCATACAATACCAAAGCCACAAACCGCGGGGATCGTATCAAATTGCCCTTAGAACAATACCGCTAATCCTTGACATTGCCTAATGCATTGATGATAAAGATCTACATGCAGATACAACTAACATGTCACACTTCGTCTCCATTGTTTGCGTCTCAAATTCAAGCTTATCCAACATTTTAAAATGTTGTTGTCTCCGTTGTTATTCTGTGCCTATCACCCTATGAAATTTCGCCAACTTATTAACAGAACAGAACATAATTAAAAGAATTAAACACTTGTTCGAATTAATAAATAGGATTAAATTAAAGAGTGAAATAATGTAGCACAGCATTCAGTTTTTCAATTATGAAGAATTGTAAGGTGGTGTACATTTAAGAGCTCGTCGTGTGTATTTTGTTTTTTTCTAAAACATACGGAAATTAGCTGCTACGAGAATAAAATTGTGTTTGTTTACAATGATTCAGACAGAAATGAAGACATAATCTCTTTAATACACATCAATTATAACATTTAATGAGGAGTTACATCATCTTTAGTTATTGTAATATTGTTTCAACGGTAATTAAAAATATACTTGTTTTGTTACATTATAATTCAATGTTGTGAAGAAGCATTTTCAATCACCGTATAATTACACAACAAGAATATATGCAATGAAAATTGCTTTAAAGTTAAACACACATGTGTATGGAATTTAAATAACAAGTTGCTGTCAAAAATATCGGAATTACGCGCAAACTTTCTGTGATGATACCTTGTTTTCGTAATTGTAATCGCCAGAAGAATGTTAGCTTAGAGTTACTTAGCATAATCATTTTACTTAAAAAAGCTTGATTTATTTATTTTATTTAATAATGCAAATTGAATACATGATGAAGGCATAGGTTGTTTAGATACTGAAATCGCTAGTTCTGTGTTTTGTTGTATAATAACCGTTAAACGTACGTTGTAGTTTGTTTGTCACTCTTCAAAGAGTATGCAATATTGTTAAATATCAAAATAATAATTTAGTTAAATTGATAAATAAAGTACATCATGTATATTATATACGTATGTTGATATTTGTAAATTCATTTTTACGAAATCAACACAATTTTAAGAGTAAAAATCAAATATATTGTACGTTTTCCGGTAAATATGAATACGCTTATCCCGCCTTACAATCAATAAAAGTCGCCGGAAGTAAACAGGGGACATCAGTCGTGATGCTGTTTTGTTATCTCTGTTTGTTTTGCTATCCGTCGGTATGCTACCCCACACCTGGTTATTTTATCATCCATTACCATTTCGCGGCTAGTGTATTCGCTATCCATTATACTTATTATAATACCTGGATTATCACACTTGTGTCAATTGTGAAATCGTGAATTGAAGTAACAAAAATAGAACAATGATATCCAATATTTTAAATAGTTTATTCGAATAATTTTATTTTAAATCATTCGCATAATTTTGAAGTTTGAAAAGCACATATATAAAACTGAAAACTGAAACTGGTTTATTTGATTAAACGCCTGTTACTATGAAATAAACATATTCAATGGCGTTTTACAAAAACAAAGATATAAGTAAATAAAATATATCATAATAGTTCGTAATTATTATAAAAGAAAAGCATTAGCTGCAAAAAACAATATAAAACATTCAACGCAATTAAACACTTAAGATTTTGAAGACATAAAACATAAAACACGCATAAAACATAAAACACCTTTGTCTTTAAGAGTATGTTTCAGTTACGCAAATAGTGAATAAAAATTGCGGAAAAAGTATGTTTTCAAATCTTTATTAAACTTATCTAAGGAATTTGACTGTCGGCAAATCGTTCCATAGTCTTGGACCAGCGGTGCTAAAACTTCTATCACTAACTGTTCTCCTCTTATTGAATGGCACAACGTAAGAGTTCTCTGCAGTATTCGACGATCGAAGACCACGCCTGCAAGGAGTTTGTTTGGTAAGCAGTTCCAACAGGTAGTCGGGACCCTCATTTGCAGAGCACTTGTACATGAATGTAAGTAATTTGAATGATATTCTAGCTTTTATCGGCAACCAGTGTAAATCGTATAGAGCCTGTTTTGAGCTTTCATATTTTCCACGTTATAAAACAAGTTTAGCGCACATATTTTGTATTCGCTGCATCTTCTGAATCTCAGACTCAGCAACACCGTATAAAATTACATTACAGTAGTCAAGGTGGGATAAAACTAGAGACACAACTAGGATTTCGGTTGCCGGTCTGGTTAGGTATTTGCGGATACTTTTGATTCTAAAGTAATTCAGCATAGCCGAGCGACACTTCATTGCAACGTGCGTTCTGAAGCTGAGAGTCTCATCTAAGAACGCTCCAAGATAACGAATTGTAGTATCGCGATGAATTTTGTCTCCTGCAATGTTGATTTCTGTTGTTGTTATTTTTTGAAGTTGTTGACGGCTACCAAGCGTAATAAATTCAGTTTTTGAGGCTTTCATTTTTAACTTATTTTTAATCATCCAATTACTGATTGTAACAGAACATTTCTCAAGATCCGTTATTGCATTTCGTTCGTGAGGTTCAGACGGTTTGAATGATGTTTTTGCAATATGATCATCAGCGAAACCAAACACGGAGATATTCGATGGAATTATATCAAATAGTGTTCCCGCGTAGGCACGATACAGCCAAGGACCGAGGCAGCTGACCTGAGGAACGCTGCATTGCAGTGGCCGCGCGTTGGAAATGCCATTGTTGACTCGAACACTGCAGGTTCTGTCTCTCAGGTAGGAGTCCATCCAGTCGAGTGTCGTTTCATGCAAACCGTACTGGGATCGGAGAACATCGAGCAATATGTCGTGGTCAACCGTGTCAAAGGCAGCACTCAAGTCTATGGCAATCATGGCTGTTACTTCCTGCTTCTCCATGCCTGCCAACAAATCATTTACCAGCCTGAGAAGCGCCGATTCACGGGAATGGTTTCGTCGGTACGCAGATTGGTTCTTTGGGAGAAGACTGTAGGCATCGGCGTGAGTATTTAATTGCAACAACACCGCCTTCTCGATCAGCTTGGAGAAGAAAGCTAAATTGCTTACAGGTCTGTAATTAGCAAGTTCAAGGTCGAGATCGGCCTTTTTCAGAAGCGGTCGTACGATAGCATGCTTAAAAGAGCTAGGAAATACGCCTTGACGCAACGACAAGTTTACCATGTTGGTAATGAGCGGTAGAATGTCATCAAGATATGTTTTAAGAATGTGTGTGGGCAAAATGTCAATTTCACAAGATGTAGTATTCATTTCAACTATAAGCTTCCGTACCTCATTAAATCCTCAAACTTTTCTAAAATAGGAACGTCCTTGTGAGTTGGTTTAAAGTTTTCAAATTCACACAAAGAATCACGAATTTTCTGAATTTTGTTGAGAAAAAAGTCTGCAAATTGCTCAGATAGGTCAATGTCAGATTCACAAGTCGGTAGTGGATTGGTAGACTTAGTTCCAGTTTATTCCGAGACCAATGTATACAACTTCTTAGTATCACCTTTAGCACTGGATATTTTATCGTTCATTGTTAACCTTCTCTCGCGCTTCAATTCATTGGCATATTCAGTCCGCACAGATTTAAACCTTTCATGATTTTCTACCGTGTTATACCGCAACCTCTGCTTTTCTGCTTTTCTTACTGAACACTTAAGTCGATAAATATTTTCGTTGAACCATGGCTTTGGCGCTCTACAAATTTTCACAATTTCTCTACTAGGCGCATGTCTATCGATGGTGGTTTCGATTTTGGATCTTAAACGATCGACGAATTCGTTGACATTTTCCGAATCGATAGAAATGTTTCTTAAATCATATGAAAAAGCCTGTACATCGATGTTTCTGAAGTCTCGGTTTTGCACAGATTTTCGTATAATGTTTTCTTTGTCGATACCGAGGACAAATTTTATCACAAAATGATCTGACATCAACGGCCCTTTTTCGCATTTCGAGACTTTGACACAGTTTGCCGCTTCCGTAATAACTAAGTCTAATGTATGTCCACGAATATGAGTGCAGAAATCCACGTGCTGTTCTAGACCCAATGCGCTGATATAATCGATAAAATCGGACGTATTGCTGTTATCAATGTGGATGTTCACCAGAGATCAAAATGTTTGAGTACACGGGGAGAATTTCTTCTGAGAAAACACAAAAGTCACTGACAACTTTATATAAATAACAGCAATTCTATTTTTATAAATATTTACAGACACGCACTCGTAAAAAGGTAACACATTTCGATGAACATTATATGTGCATACAATTTAATGAAGATAAGCATTACCGAAATCCCGTTATACAATTGACGTACCCCATCGTAACTAATGATTAAATACAACTTTTGCTTATATATGAATTATTTATAAAGCCTTACATTCAGAATTCATCTTCACTGCTATAAAATGCATTAAACAGATAACTGTGCTCGTAATTACCGAAATCCCTGTTAAATAACGTAACCTAAACAAAACCATTAAATAAATCAAAGCATATATATTCAGTATTATTAGCTCAGGTCAGTTCAGAGTGTATTGGCTTATCGGCACATTTGCCTTTGGCCATTTACAATACGTTACATTATTAGTAGTATTATTCGAATTGCTCCCGGAAGTGTGAATACTTTAATTATATGGCAACTGCAGTAATGTCTGGTTACGACTGATGGAACTTCGTTCGGCTTGTAATTACCGCAACCCCTTTAGTTAATGAATGTTCCTCATCATATCCGTTAACTTTATTAAAGTTATGCACATATATATGAATTACACCTTAACGATGTTCACCCAGACTTGAGTTTATGCTTTAAAATGCATTTAATATTACTTCAAACTAAAATTAGATAGGGATTTCGGTAACAACTAACTAAAACAAGGGAGAGCAATCTCATAACTCCGATTGTGATTACCGAAATCACTTGATATAATCAACGTAGCTCAACGTTACACCTGAATAAATGAGAGTTATGCATGCATTTCACTTTAAGTGACTTTCATTGCTTTAATTTGCATTTTATGTTACTTTAAACCTAAATAAGAAAGGGATTTCGGTAAATAAAAACTGAAAACAAGGGAGAGAACTCACATAAATCACATCGTTATTATCGAAATCTCTTTATATAATTAACACAGGTCAACATAACCCTTCAATAAATAAATTTTATGTATACATTTTACCTTTAAGTTACATTTAATGCTTTAACATGCATTTTATATTACTTTTTTAAATAAAATAAATTGCGATTTCCAGGGATTTCGGGGGATTTCGGTAATTACGGGGATTTCGGTAATTCTACACACCGCAAGAAACCCGGAAGCAAACGTTGACGATTGCTTGACAGAAAATGACTAAACCAAGGGCTGCACATTTATCTCTGCAATACAACTCCTTGCCCAGTTGATGGGCGAGGATTACAAAGAGTTCGGCATATCAAGGCATAGACTCGATAAGCATTAGTTCACCAGCCGTGAGTATTGGTATTCTATTTAAATATATGCTTTTAAATTAAATTACTATCCACAATACAGAGTGGCCACTAAAATTTCGAAGTGAAATTGCATTATATTTTCCCGACCATCCTGATATTGATTTTTTGGCAACGTTTAATTGAAAATGGTAACATTACATGTACATTCTCGGACACTGATGCCCCTTTCAAAATATGCGTTTATATTTATTATGTATTGATGCCATATTTATTTGTTCATACCATTTAAAATTGTACAATGATGTTATATGTTTTTGCCACCGTACCGTAACATTATTAACTGATATCTGTGTGTTTTGAATATTATTTCGCAACATTTAAAGAATTAAAAATATCTTTTCTGCGCTTTATTTTTCATTGACATATCAAATGTTTTTGTGCCATTCTATTTGCATGTAGGTTTACAAATACATATCCCAACAAAAATTTGGAATAAGACAACACCTTGTGTGTCAGACATTTTTGGTACAAATCTGCAAAATATGCAAAAAAATCCAACTAGTGCTTATAGCACTATCATTTACAAAATAGCAATTTCATGGTAAAGGTGTATTGGAGTATAAACTCAATAAATAGTATGACAATATTATTTAAATTACAACAAATGAGTACATATTATAGTACTTGACAGAAGCCAACATAGATTTGAATGTAGCATATCTTTAAAATTGCAATGTACCCTTTAAATAAACTTTTATCTAGAACATTGCATAGTACTCTGTTTATGCAGAGATGTCCAGCTCTAAAAAGGAATTGTGGGTCGACTTGGAGACCAAGTTTAATGCAAACAGCACGGACCTGTCAGGACAGCCAGTGAGCTGGAAAACAATGGGAAAATCTTGTGGGGAAGCACCGAGGGATCTATACAGATCACAAGCGCCTGCTTACATTGAATGGTATCACTCTTTAAAACAATGTATTATTTTTATTTTTATTTATTTTTATGTTAATATGTTTGCAGTGAAAATACTTATTCAATGCAAACATGTTTAATAACTGAACACTATAGTTTGCACACAAAATCACTTTGTGTGAAGCAGATTGATCCTCGCTTTGACCATCAACATCATATATAAGCACACCAACAATATATATATATTATATATATACACAAATTGAATATAAGAAAGTGAATGTTATACAACATGCATTTGCCAGAGCTCTGCCATTTAAAATAAATATTATCACACAGTAGCTTAAAAAGGATAACACTTAGCATGTGTGTAAGTTTGATACATTTTAATTACTAATGGATTTTATTTTCAAGATATTTTTTGCAAATGGATCTGTGAATATAATACAGCATTAATAAAAGCGTTGCTGAAACTAAATTGCTAATTTTAGTTATTTTGTATGCACGATACAAAACTTCAGGCAGTGCTCCCTTTCAATCCAGATATAGCATCATTACAGAGGCTGTCATGTGTTCCATTGGCAAGGACAGCGTTGCAGTGCAAGGCATTGCACCGAGCAGCCTGGACACCTTCGTCGTCCATTTGGCAGACACTCGGTAAAAGTTAAAGTCATGGTATTGTGATACATTTAAGGAAGACAAAGTTCAGTCGTGGGTGTAAATAGTGTTTTTGTTATCATTGATCGATGGTTAGTTCAAATGATGCAAATGATGGCCTACAATAATAACACAGGTTATATGAAATATAACGAGGATAATAATATCACTGCAAGTATTCATTCTAATGCACGAGTAAACAATTAATTGAGGACAAGTGTTAATAAAAAATATATGATAACAATTCAATTCAAAACAATAATATAATAACAAAATATGAACACTCAACAGTGACCATCCCCATAGTTTTCATACTAAATAATTTGTTCTATATTGATCACGTGACTAGTTGGGTAATGGACGTGTTTTTGAACCTAGAGTAAAAATTAATAATTTACTGTGCTGTTTTTGTGTTTTCCGTGTGTTATTATGACGGTTGGATTCATTAATAATCCAGTGTGAATCATACTATGGAAATTCAGATTAAATTATAGGAAATAACAAAAATAACAAAAGGAAAGAAAGAAACTGCAGTGACAATAGTGGTGGCGTAGCGAGTAAGCAGTTCAATAACAGAGGCCCGTCAGAGGCCCTCTCAGTTACTATGTCATATTATGTGAACGGATGTTTAGCCTGTGTCTTATTAAACTACTTTGAACATATATTACATTCCAAGATTGCATTCGTACAAAACGGTGTTTTGTGTGTGAATAAAGGCTTGTGAATTTATATACACTTACCCTCTGTATAATGGTGATGGAGATTGTTAGATATTACAAATAAAATAATGAAAGTATGCAAATACCTGATACAACACGAAAGCCAATACTTTGAAACGGTTATAGATATTTAGTACACAAACTGTTTTAGAAGGAGCATGATCACATAGAGAATACTAGGTTGGTGTTGAATAAAGAGAAGTTTATCTTGCGAGGCTTAGAAAACCGGAACCGCGATCCTTGACGATTTATCCCATCATTTTTTTTCAATATGTATTCCTTTTTTAATAAAATTAGAATTTTATCTGGAATTCGCGAAGTTATTTATATTCTGTCTTTGTTTACTAACTTGGCGGTAAAAAGGTCCGCGCCAAAAAGTAGTGCCAGTAGTTTTACAATAAAACAATAAAATAATCAAATAATTATTTATTTCTTAGGTAAGCAACAAAAACTTAAATAAATTGATAAAGAAATATACAACAATCACTTTCTGTTTATAGCAATGTAACGATACAATTTTTGGTCAAAAAATGAAAGCTGGCGATAGTCTACACGTGTGAGTCGCCGAAGTGTGTAAAGAAGAAAATAATGCTTTCTGATGGATTTAATTTGTTGTTAATGCCAATAATGGCATTCATCGTTATGTCCATAGATGTGGATCAGTTATTGTGTACATGAAAATTCTGCATGTTGAATGTTACGCCGAAGAACTGAGATTTGAAGGAGCTGGACAACGACTGATGGAAGCTGAATTGTGGGTGGGGAAGAGGCGCTTCAGATTGAAAATCGGCATCTGTCTGGTGTTGGTCTGACTGGCTAGTCGACAGGGTAGATGCAGATGTAACGGTGCTTGATGCGGTGTGCTTTTTGATTTCCAGAGACTCAGTTTTGTGACCGTGTGAGGCAAGTATGTTAGAACACTTTTTTTGTTGATCTTCGCTGACATTTGAGTAATTAATAATTGACTGGACGTTCTTATGGCCAGTGACGGACATTAATCCTGTTGCTGGAATGTTATGTTCTCTTAGTTTTTAAACGAGGTGCTTGCGAGAAGACTGATTTGTAAGGCGTTTGTCTGCTGGTAGACCCGCATCAGTTGCCATAATTTTAAGCATTTTGCTCAATTTATTCATTCCATTTTTTTGTCGAATAAACCACTGACAGCATTCTTTTGGATGCACCTTTGTATCCTGAGCATCTTGTTTGATCATTGCGGTGTTTGGAGCTAGGTAAAATGGGTCATTGTCGTCGCAAAAATTTGAAGGGCGTTTTTGAGCATAAATTGTGTACATAGCGACTGGGTTTCTGGGGTCATCTTCACTTGTGGCAAACATTTTTGGGGTAACTTTCCTCACATCGCTCAAGTTTTCGCCGGTTCTTGTTTTCGTCTGGCGTTCATTCAGCTCCAAAAACTCTGCCCCATCGGACGCAATTTTCACTTTGATGTCTCCCCATCTGTTAAAATGAATTTATTAAATAATTTAATAACTTGATACGCTTTAAAATTGTATTTAATTTACAAAAAAAACAAAAAAAAAAATCGAAGCAATTATCTACTTCTTTAATTGTGAGGCCGAACAAAATAAATATGAAAATTTAATTTTAAATAAATGTTTAACCTCTAGCTAAGCAGTATGTACTCATTCATGCCATTACAATGTACACATTGTGTTTTTGTTATGTATTTTCAGATTGCAGAATGCGACTTTATACCTTAGAGTGTACAGTTCCTTGGTGCCCCGCAAACCGAAGTGCAAGCCATTGTTCAGCCACAAGGTGTTGACTGGAGCCGCAGGATTGTGAGCGCCAAGGACACCCTTCTGCCACATGACAGCTATCTCATTGTCAGTGAGTACTTCCGCCTCACACGGACGGTTTCCTTTTCCCTAAATAGTACACGTTTGTCAAAATACAATAAATATAATATGATTGTAAATACTGGTTTAATATTAATTGTTGTTGTTGTTTTTTTATCTATCAATAAATCATAAAGATTATCAGGTTGGCACTTAGAAATTCAAATTAGTAGCCAAAAATTGTTTGATTTTGCAAAGATCCCTATTATTTAGAAAACAGAAATTTTAGTACCGGTTACATAGATGCTATTTGGTAAATTACAAATGTAATATACTTATTTATGCAATGCCATTATTTTAATTAATGATAATTATATATTTCAACTGTTTATTAATATTTATACTTCTGCTTTACC
The DNA here is from genome assembly GCA_027627225.1 of Congeria kusceri. NCBI lineage: Eukaryota > Metazoa > Mollusca > Bivalvia > Myida > Dreissenidae > Congeria > Congeria kusceri. The sequence goes on from JAPFQT010000199.1 coordinate 226,146, forward strand.
TGTTTCTTTAAGTTGTCTTTTTTTAGCATTGTAGGTATCTCTTGTCAGAGAAAATTATGGCCCTTTCTCATTCATGATGCTAAAAGGATATTTATGCCGTTTCAGTTTCCGGTCAATGCTACTTATGATGGCATGGAAACTAGACGGCTCATATTCACTGCCGTCGTGCCGTTGGAGGGACAGGGTGAACATGGCGAGGTGCTCATCCAAGAGATCAACCTCCAAGTGATGCATTTCCATGGTCTCTCCCTTGGAAACTAGAAACCTTTTGAATTTGTTAGTGTCATTTAATGTTTTTCTGGCAGTGTTTTTGTTTTCTTCATTTTTGATGTACTGTTGAATGTCAGAAAGTTTAATGATCTTGAATTCATTTGGAATTGGCTCTGCCAGAGATTGGGGATCATTTTGTACTGTTGTAAGATTAATGCTAATTTGGGCAGCAAAACTTGGTTGTTGGGCTGTAGAATCATTCAATTCTTCATCAAATAGTTGTGCATTAATGCCATATTTCTGCTCAAATTCTTCAAAACTCATTTCAACAACATCTTGAATATTGTCATTTGAATACAAACCATCCCAAATAACGTCAAAATTCACTGTATCATTATCAGACATTGTGGTCAAATGCAGATTTCAATAATAATTTGGCTCTAGTTTTATTTTATTTTTTTTATGTGTTTTGTTCTTCTTTTTTTCCCCTTAAATTTGATATCTTGACTGCTGCAGACAACCTGTTTTGCTGCTGACCTTTTGTATAACAATTGAAATGTGTGAGACAAAAAAAAAAAAACAACAACATTATTTATGTTTTATTATTTATTTTCGCACGATGTGTTACAAATAAAAGCAGAACAATATTTTTTCTGTTGTATGTAGTTGATTTTTAACCACTTACTGTCAAGCAAAGGCGATGCAAAAGGTAAACTATGGCGAGTTACTGAACCGTGGCAAATGACGTCATATAAAATGTAGTCCGGGGCGCGTGACAGCTTTGTCACCACAGTGTTGAAATAAAGCAAAGTTTATTCCATGGGGTCTTATTTCGTCAATGTATGCATGATGATGGGATAAATAACAACGTTAACATACTGATAGAGAGCTCTTGATAAATGCGGAAGCTTAAATTTATATATACAACGTACACACTGGTATGTCATTGAAATGACATATTGTTAATATAGTTAATGTAAATGTAAACAGTTCACTGTGTAACTAATAATATTAGTGGTAATGGAATTTATAAACACCTTATGAACGAAGCTCTCATTTCCTATGTATTTCCATCTGTCATAAAAATTAACTTTGTTAGGGATATATTGTGGTAATAAACAGAGGCGAAGTTTCTCTTGATATGTGTGTGGATATTGATATTGTCGAGAGTTACAGGTAAGTTTTAAGGTAGTTTAAAAACCTGTTGGTGGCAATTTGCCGTATTTTGGCGTGTCTCTGAAGTCCAGTGAAATATTAATACATGTAATTATGTCTTCACAAACATAGCTGGACAAACACAAATAGCAACTGTCAATATTAAAAACAATAATATAAATGATTCGCAACACTATCACACTTTTTGTTGAAATATATATCATGCAGGCATGTGCAATAAAAAACAATAGTTTGCGAACTAATTTAACGGTTTTGCATACACATACGCATATACAGGTGTCTTATTTCTACAGTGATACATGTTTAGCATACGAATTTCATGTACATATATTAACTATTTTTATAATGCTCAACATTAAACTGATCTAACGACCTCATGCTTCCAATAAGAGTTACGTGAAAGGCAAATAGAGCATTCAACAATTGATTTTAATTATTAAATAACGTTAAGTTTATGGAATTGACAACATTTGCAAGATCATTTGTTAGACAGTTGTACTCGCAGTGGTTACTTCCCCATTGGTTCTATTCTCAGTTACCACTGCCACGACCAGTTAAAACCTTACATATTTGGAAGGAGACGATTATGAGGAGTTGAAGATTTATGTTTGCAACAATTTTAATTGTATCATTATTATTTTATAACAATGACACAGACATGTTGCATTATTGGTACAGGTATATATACATGTATTATGATTTAAAATGAAAAACAATAAATAAACAAATAAATAAATAAGTGAACATAACAACGCAAGGATTGTACGTTGCGCACGTTTTTATCATGCGTTTCCCTATGGTCACGTGGAACTTCATGCCGGCAGGGATTTAAAATTGAGCTATGCTCGGACACAGTTATATCTCTGCGAAGAGGTTGGATACATGCGACGACCTTTATAAAAGGCAATACATTGGCCGCAAGTCTGGTCGTAAATCCCATATAAGACCAGTTTAAGATGACCAGCTTAAGATACGACCTGTTTATAAACCGGCATCCCGCATTGTATTTAGGCAAGGATTTACCGAGTAGGGGACATGAGGCACGTGCTCCCTAGCTGTCCCCAAAGCTTATGCATTTTATATATCTAAAACATGAAATGTTAATAATAAAATTGAAAATTGACAAGGCGGCGCTCCTAAAGTGATCATTATCGCTTATCCAAGACCAAGGCACATATGCAAAGGAGGGGTGGGGGCCAATGTGGCATGTCCTTCATGCTGGTTCCAATCCTATGTTATGTGTACATTTTAAAACAGGCACTTTGAAACAAAGCTCTTGGCTGTGTCCCTACACTGTTCATAATCGCTGAACTGAGATAACCGTCATAGTAAGCACGTAGGCACTTATTCACAATAAAATGGGGGACACTAGGGGCTTCTTTTCTGGATCCGGCCCAGTTATTCATAATGTGTTGAATAAGTTATGTATTAATTAAATTATATATTAAATAAAACATGTTATTGGTATGTCATATAAATATGTACTTTTACAAAATTTAATAGTTTTATTTAAATTTTACACAATTAATTAGATGTTAAAAGGTACGCGCAAAATAACGTTACTTAAATCTACGTCATGTCGTGATCAATGCATTTTTTGCTGACATTCTTCATTCACACCTGTTGAAGACTATTAAAAGTCGAAACACGTTTCAATGAAGAGTTTGTCCTTTTTTATTTTAAATGTTGCAATTATAATGGTAGTAATTTAAGAACCTTATAATAACGCTAAAAAAACTTCACTTGCATGTTAATGTGATAAGTTAATTATGTGCAATGCATACACGTTGTCTTTTTCTCGGTAGATACATTAAATCTTCACTACGGACACATAGCATAATGTACGAAGCACAATAGGTGTACATTAGAAATAAATTGGTATACCAATGGTTATACATTATATAACCTCTGTTAATACATCAACAGGGGACTGATGTGTTAATATATAGTTATATCATTTTTACCAACAAATTAGCAATGTGTTCATTGTACATTAAATTGTGGAATCTAGTGTTCCGTTTCTAATTGTCTTCGCCATTATGTATATACTTTAAAAGATACGAAAAAATATGAATATGTAAATTAAATACTATTTAATACATTTTTAGCATACCAAAACATTGTGGAATAGTATTCGCTTTTATATTATTATTTTTATCATAGAAATGGTTAATTAATATCGATGACAAGCATAAACATGTCTTAAATAAATGATTAAGTAGACATCCTGCGCTTTGATTTGCCATAATTTAGATCACAAGCACAAATGGGTCCTGTAACTTGGGTCATTTACATCACTAGGCATTATTCACACATTTAAATGCCTTAACTTGCTTTAATACGTGTATTTTCAATATTATGGATGGTATATACAAGTTCAGGTAAATACCATTGTGTTGTTTGCAAGACAAAACAATTATATTTGCACACTTGTAAAAGTAGATGGTAGCAGAGTCTTCTGTCTTGACAATATTATTACATTGCAGCGTCCTGCATTCATCAGTATGCCGAAACAGGAGATCACAATGTGCAACTGGTGTTTGATTTCAATTGGGGTAAAACACTACAAAGAAAGGTAATATGTTATAAAGAAACAACATATATGGGCGAGTGCGCAGTTGTATATGCTGCCGAATGCTCAAACTCAATCGTTGGCGTCTACACCATTTCTTCAAATGGCGACCTCACATCAACATACATTACTATTATGACATTAAATGAAACAACAACTGGAGAATATAACTGCTTCAAAGAGACCACCATTCAGAACAGGTCGATATGCATTCAAAATTCAGGTATGTATGTATGTTTAGATGGGTGTATTGGTGTGTTTGTTTGCGTGCGGCTATTATTTTATTGTTATGATATTGTTCGGGATGTTATTGTTTATTGGTAAAATTGTACATGTATTCAAGTCAATGAATGCATTGGATTACTTTAAAGTTATTTATCGGGAGACCTAGTCATGACAAGCGATCACAATTGTGTATGGAACGCCGGGGCTGTCTTAAATTGTCTTTGTGTTTTTATTTTAGTCGTATATGTTATATATATATCAAACGTTTATGTTGTTATGTCAGGAAATCTTGTACCATAATGACACGTAATTTGAAAATAATACTATACTCTTAAGACAATTTCACCTTATCATAGAACATACCAAAACTCATTTAACAATAATGGCATATTCTTTAAACAAGTTTGCCTGATCATAGTATATGATGTCACAGCAGTTTAACATAATAACACGTATTTTGGACATAATAAGATATTCCCAAACAGGACGATACGAAATGTGATAACATAAGACAGTCAAGGCGTTATATTAATATGCAGCACATCTGTGCTGGTTATTTTGTGTTTAAATGTCGCTCATGTATACAGAGCATTTTAATAAATTATATATAAGTATGCCTTCGTACGAGGGGCGGGGGTATGTTGCTTTGTTCGTCCGTCGGGCCGGCAGTCCGTCGGTCTGCATGAAGGCCATTCTTTATCTAGGCAATAACTACATACCCTTAGGCCTTGCTTCGAGATTGATATGGGTTTTGATTATGACAAGTAGAGGATCTTTTATAAATTATTAATTCTGAGGTCATTTGGTCAAAGGTCAAGGTCAAACCAATCAAATTATTACTAAAAACCAATAATTATAAAATATGTTCCTAGCACAAGCTTCGCAACCATTGTCTTACTAGATATGTTTGTCTGGCTATTCATTTGTGGGTCTTTGGGTCAACGGTCAAGGTCGAACCGTCCAAAAGATGATAAAAAGCACCAAATAATAATAATCTGAGCAATAACTACGTTACCCAATAGGTCTAGAACCTGGTAGATTAGTCATGACTTTCGGCATTTCCGGTGGCCGTTATATGCAGTGAGCAAAACAATTAATTATATTAAAATTGCTAAGCAGCTAAGCATATAAATCTTCATCGTCATCACAGCGGGAAATTGTTGTTTCTATTACACTTGAACGATCACATGGATATGATCAGTTAGGCGTTGATTTTTGAACCCATGAACCTATATTATCAATAACGTTCTACTTCTTGTCTAAACCAATGTACCTACTGACTTTTACCAATCTTAGGATTCTTTATTTGTTTATTATTTGATTAGTCATGACTTTAAGCATACCTCTCTTGATTATTGGGTCATCGGGTCAACGGTGAAAGTCAAACTGGCCAATAGTTGTAAAATATATTTAAGGCAATAGGCCTTTCCCAAAACTAGGTAACTTCCCTTGCGTAATCACGAGTGATGTCCCCTGTTCACTTTCGGCGACGTTTAATGATTATAAGGCGGGATAAGCGTATTGATATTTACCGAAAAACATGCAATAGATTTAATTTTCAATCTTAAAATTGTGTTGATGTCGTAAAAATAAATTTACAAATATCAGCATTCGTATATAATATACATCATGAACTTTATGTATCAATTAAATTTTTAACAATATTGTCTACTCTTTGCAGATTGAGAAACAAACTGTACACAGTACGTTTAACGGTTATATGCAACAAAACACAAAAATAGCGATTTCAGTATCTAAACAACCTATGCCTTCATCATGTATTAACGTTTCCGTTGTTAAATTAAATAAATAAAAAGGTGCTTTTAGTAAAATGATTTTGCTAAGTAACTCTAAGCTAACATTCTTCTGGCGACTAAAATTACGAAAATAAGATATCATCACAGAACGTTTGAGCGTAATTCCGATGTTTTTGGCAGCAACTTCTTATTTGAATTCCATACACATTTGTGTTTAACTTTAAAGCTTTTTTCAGATATTCTTGTTGTGTGCTAAATATGATATGGTGCTTGAACAGGCTCCGCTTTAATCTTGAAATAATATAATGCAACAAAACAACTATCTTCTTAATTACTGTTAACACAATATTACAATAACTAACGATGATGTCACTCCCCATTAAATGTTATAACTGATGTTAATTAAAGAGATTAAATAAGTAATTTGTTTAATATTGTGTCATGTGTTTTAACAATGTTCATGATAACTTCATATAATCAACGAAACAAATAACACCCGATCCAATGGGTCTATATGGCACCAGGAAATAGATATGTCGTGATAATTATGTACCTTATAGGGTGAGTTTCTATAATAAAACAGACATATATATAGATATATACATTTTGAAACAAGTTTACACAATTCAGAGTAAGTAATTAACTAAGCCACCAGAAGAGTCTAATATATGTTTGAAAAAATATTTTATACTTGTTGTGTCTGTTTGATCAAGTTTTAGTTTTCCGTCATGTATATAACTCTAACTGAGATTATTTCTTCATTTCTGTCTGAATCGTGGTAAACAAACAACATTTTATTCTCGCAGCAGCAACTGTAATTCCCGTATGTTTTAGAAAAACAAAACACGATGAGCTCTTAAATGTTCACCACCTTTCAATTCTCCAGAATTGAAAAATAAATGCTGTGCTATATTATTTCACTCTTCAATTTAAACCAATTGAATTCGAAAAAGTGTTTAATGCTTTTAATTATGTTCTGTTCTGTTCAATAAGGTGGCGAAATTTCATAGGGTGATTGGCAAAGAACAACAACGGAGACAACAACATTTTAAAATATGAGATAAACTTTAATTTAAGAAACAAACAATGGAGACGAGGTGTGACATGTTAGTTTTCTCTGCATGTAGATCTTTATCGGATTGCACGGATTAGCGGTCTTGTTCTAAGGGCAATTTGATAAGATCCCAGCGGTTTGTGGCTTTGGTACTTTTATGACCGCCTCTTCAGTCAGATAACTAAGAATACATTGAGAGAACACGTGGTGGTATTTTGATTATGCCACCAGTGCACAATTACATTGAAGATGTTGACCCAATATTTTTAAGCGTTATTATACCCCTGACCGATAACACAAATTAACCCGCCTACTTTCTGTAATATCATATGCCTGACTGATACGCGCTTTTTAGCTCCGCCCACATTAACGAACATCATGCTACTGTGTCACATGCTATTGTTTCGTCCCGCCCACTTCTCGGAACTACTTTTTGTAGGCGTGAAATGTAAATAAAGAATAGATCTATACAATGCCAACATTTTAATTCACAAAAATAAAATTTACTGGAACAAAACATTTAAACATTATTCAATTAACAAGAATAAATGTATTATGTCAAATAAGCATTATGCAAAAACATGCAATGCACAACATACAAAACCTGACAATAAAATCTTAGAAAGCTGATATTTTTAAAAGCTGACAAAATTACAATCAGATATCACAAAAATTGAAATTCATGAAAGAATTGGGTGAAATTTTGTGGCTGTTTTTTTTTTTTTTCTATACTGAAAATTTGGCTAAGGATGTGAAACCAAATCACTCAGACCATTAATTGTATCAACAAGTGAAAAGGAACTGCAAAGTCCCTGATTATTAATCACTATCCATGGATACACCATTACATAAAATTCAGTGAAAATTGCTGTTAGTTGCGGTGTACTGTAAGTGTAAGTCTTACCAAGTAAAAAGCTACTAAAAATTTATTTTGTGCCACTTTAATACAAATGCAATGTTTTAGAAAAATGCTATTAATAACAGTTATTTTAAATAGACAATTAACATGTTTTAATCATAAGAAAGCAAACAAATACTAGAATCTAGCCAGGTAACAACAACTATTTTATTTTAAATGAAGGGTAAAAAAATATAAATAAAATAAAAAAAAAGTAAAAAAAACAAACATGCTGTTTAAAAAATTATGGTCAATTTAATCAAAATGAACTCGTACTTGATATTAGAAATTCAAATAAATACTTGCCATTATAATTTGATTCACAACAAATGAAATGTCAAATGTAAATAAAAACATGGCTTTAAAAGTTATAAACAATAGGTTTAGTTATATATAATATGCAGAAAAGTCAATGTGTTATAATTGAAACATAAAATATGGAAATGCATGAGAAAGATAACATTGGGAAATTGTGCAAAACCATTTGAAGAATATGAAACTGAAACAATAATATATGATGGTCATCTAGGAATTCTTCAATTTAAAGTCATAACAACTAGTTAAATGCAGTTTGGAACTTATAGACAAGATAAATTGCCTATTGATAGAGTAACACATATTCACAAGTTATACATAGTGTCTAGAAAATGTCACATCAAAAATTGTTACTCTAAGTCTGTTGCAACAACTTTCACTGGCTGTGAACCTGAAAATATGAAAGAAATTCTTACACCTTTTCAATATACGGTAACTCACAATAACATAAGCAAAACAGCATAGGTTAATAAATGACTAAATTAATTCAATACATATTCAAATATAAGCACCTATGGCTCTAAAATAAGGCAAAAAAGAAGGCAAAATATTATAATAAATAATTTGACTTTTATTTTTGCACTCGAAGATGTTATTACCAGGGCACTTACCAATTGCTAACTCTGCCAGGAAGGACGCGATACAGAA